>JAYMFT010396452.1:0-19267 GCA_038088735.1 Panulirus argus
CTCTCTCTATATTTCAATTAGGGCCCGGCCTTGATGTGGACTTTTGTCCGTGACTGGAGCCTTCAAAAAAAAAAAAAGTAATAATGGTACAATCCTACTGGCAGTGTGGTGGTCCATTGTGGCCCGTTGTATATAGTGCGTGGTGGCCTGTTAGCGTGCAGTGGCCTCTAGGCGGCTGTTGGCAGAGATCCTCTCGTTATGGCACAGGTTGAATGAATCGACTCCTGGTCTGGTGCCCGGGTGTTATAAAGAGGGGATGTGGCCTCTACAGGGCCACGGGTTACCCCAGTTGTGATTGGAGGGAGTGACCGCACAGTGCCACTTCTGATTGGCTAAGTGCAGTTAGGACATACCTCTCATCTTGACTGGCATGTCCCCTCATCTTGACTGTGAGATCCTGGGAACGTAGGTAGAAACCACAGCCCCTGTCCACAGCTGAGAAGGGATTGATGGCTACCGGTAATCCTGTGAGTCAACTGACAGAGGTCGAGTGTCTCTGGCACTGGAACTCACCACTGCAAGACGGCCAACGGGACCCCTTGCGGACCCCGCTGGGGAGGTAGGATAACCGCACTGAAGACAGGTGTGTGGGAACCCTGGATGGGAGGAAATTACACACAAAGAACATATGAGAAGAAATATTATATGAACGATGTGAACATAGGTTCATCTCGTTCGTAACACTGTATATAATTTCAATACATCTGAAATGTGTGCAAGCTTTAAAAACTATTCCCCATTTAGTTAAGCAATGCCTCCCCCTTCAGTTCAACCCCAAAAGGTGTACTAATGAGGTCAGCACGAGAAGGCGGAATGAGACTTAATACACTAGAAAACTAGAGTATCCCCTGAGGCTCTGAACTCTAACTTTTCCAAATCATTGAACCCTCTTCTACAGTAGCGGTACCTCCTAGAGCAGTGCTTTTTTTTTTTTGGGGGGGGGGTTGGGACATCACAATCCACCAATTTTTTTTCTCACTCAGATTACTACTGTATCAGTTTATCCAATTGATTTAGCATGCCAAACAATTTTGGATATGTATTTAGCATACCAAATGCTCAGAGAAAAAGGAATAGAGTAATTGAATTAGGAGGAAGGAAAAACATTGAAGCATTTTACAGTAAACTGGATGGTTACTATGGTGTGGTTTAAGAGGGGTGATGTGCTATTAATAGGCTGAACCAGGGCAAGTGAAATGGTCAAGGTAAACCATAGGGGTAGTCCTCAGGGCTTTGCTGTAGATATTAGGCATTGGTTTTGGTGCATTATGCATAACAAACAAGACTGAACATGTGCAAGTGAGGCTTTTGTTCATCTTTTTCTAATGCTTCCTTCCCGTGACTTTGAATGGTCACCCATTTCCACCCCACAGATTTATAACTGTACAAGGTATCACATATGAAATACAGAGGTTATTTACTTCTCACACCTCAGACATTACCACAAAGGCCATACAGAAAGTAAATGACCTCAGAATACTGACCAGGTTCTCTTTTGGACAGGGAAAAGAAACCAGTAGCATCTACAAACATTTTGTCTGCTCCACCCTAAACTATGCCTCACCTTCTTGGTCATTTACTGTATTTTGTTTATTTATGATTACCCAATTTATAATTAATTATTTATGATTTATTTATAATTGTCCTAACCTGGGAGATAGGGGAGAAAGAATACTTCCAACATATTCTTGTATGTCATAGAAGGTGACTAAATGGGATGGGGGGGGGGGCTAGAAATTATCCCCTCCTGTTTTTACTTTTCCAAAAGAAGGAACAGAGAAGGGGGCCAGGTGAGGATATTTACCCCTAAGGCTGATTCATCTGTTCTTGATGCTACCTTGCTAATGCGAGAAATGGCAAATGTGCATGGGAAAAAATTACCCCTGGACTAGTTTTTGTGAAAGATTCCTGGTGTTACCCAGCACCTTTATAAAGGCTTTTGCAGGTCAAGGCTGTGCTACTTCCAGTAGTAGGGAAAAGTAGGCTCCTTTGGAGTGAGAAGTTTTGGACTGGACTGTACGCCCAATATTACAGTGGCACCATATGTGAGTTTTTACTCGCAGAGTAACCTTGAACACCACCCTTTCAAAAGCAAATATAGCAAACCTGCAAACCACACAAAACAAGGCTCTCAGAGTGGTCACTGACTGCTAAGCATTCACGAACACTAAACTCTTGCACAATGAAATAAAAATACCTCCAAAGCAGTCTCATTTCAATATGTTTGGCGCTCCATTTTTATTCAGCGGCCATAGACACCTCCCACCCAAACCTTACCTTAAACCTTCAAGTAGAAACAGAAAATTTACCCTTACCTCACAGTCTTGCTGTCTACACCTATAAATCCCCCTGCCCAACTTAAATGATACTGTCTTTGCATTTACACATAGTAATGGCTTCACCAGCACTAAACAACTGTAGGTATTATATTCTCCCCCCACCAGGCATACACTTATCTGAAAGTGCACTTCTCAGTTATGTATGTAACACTTTCTCTTTTGCTTTATAGACACCATTCGTTTCTGCAACACAACCAACGCAGATTCAATATGTCACAGGTTCCGTCATGCCCGAGATGCAACTTCCATTATAAAGATGCTGAACACTTTCCTTAAATGCCCTGCACTCACCTCATACATAAACACATCTCCACACTTCTTGACTTGTGGTCTTGCTAAGTGGTTGTAATTACTTATTTGTACTGTATGGAGAGGAAATTTAACACTTGTAGGCCATACCTCTTGAATATTCTTTTCTTTCATACATCTAAGATGTATATATGATTTCTGCATTAACTGTGTCCTCTTTCTGTTCCATTTGTCCACTGCTCTTATACTTTGCAAATACTTCTTTGCATCTTTTTTTGAACAAGATTCTTATTTAATCTCATGTTATGACCTCTGGTAGCTCTGTCCCTACATCTGTTGAAGAAATTGGTACTGTCCACACCGACAATATGTTTTAAACACTAAAAGGTTGAAAATGGTTACCCCTCACTTTCTCTCTTCCAAGATAATCAGATTTGAAGCCTTTAACCTTTCCCTGTAACTTAGTTCTCTTAATTTTGGTATTGTCTTAGTTACCCTCATCTGTTCCTTTCCACTAAGATAATCTTCTATCCATTGAAGAAGTTTCCCCTTATTCCTGCCTGGTGATCCAGCTTCTTAATCAGTCTTCCATTTATTACAGTGTTAAATGCTTTAAGGCGGTCTTGGTACAAACAGTCGACCCAGCCTTCCCTTTTGTCCAAGATAGAGCTCACTGTGTTGTAGAAATCTAAGAGGTTTGTTACATGTGACCACCATTCCCTAAAACCATGCTGTTTCTCATGTAGCTGATTACTCTTAGAAAGTTATTCATTTGCTTTCTAATTATCTTTCCTAAAACCTAACAAACCACATTCATCTGTTAGGCCAGTCTGTAGTTCAGTTCCTTTTCCTGGTCTTTCTTATAGATAGGTATGACATTCACCCTTCTCCATTCCTTTGGCACTCTTCCTCTCTCCAACAACATCTTGAACACTATTTCAAGAGGTTCATCTAGCATATCAGCACACAACTTCAGTACATGCAATGAAATTTCACTAGGTCCATGACCCTTGTATGAGTCAAGACCTTTAAGTATTCTTTTTTAGATATCTTGATGCTTTCTAAAGCTTCCTCTCCATTCCGTTGTGTTGGGGCAATAGTTTCTTCCACTGTAAAAACACTTTTGAACTTCTTATTCCATCCTCAGCAGTTCTTCCCTCTGAAAACCCTAGCCTACTTAGCTGTTCTAGGTGACAGTTGATTCCTGATGAATTTGATGGAAAGTTTTGGATTTTCTATTGCCTTGTCCACAATATTCTTTTCCAATTTTTTTGTTCCTTCTCTTTTAGCTAGTTATACTCTTATACCTTGCAGTTATTGGCTGACTGGAGTGCTGTCTGTATCTTTGCCAGTGCACATGTGGAAGCTCCATTGCTTTTTGATATCTTTCATTAGAGTATTCTTCCCTCTTTCTTACCTGCCCCTCTGTATTTAAGGCTGCTTCTACTCCTTCATTGAAAATTTTACAGAATCTCTTACTATAGGGCCCCAGTTCCCGGGTACTGAACTCCCATTTCCTTGTCTATGTTAACAAACAAATTGTTGAGGTTTGCATACTTTCCACAGTTATATCTACTTTTTATGACTTTTCACCTCTATTCTTATAATAATCTTCATTTACTACATAGTTAAACTTGAGCATAACATCATAACTTTTTCTAATTGTAGTATCATATGATATTCCCAACATCCAAGCTAGAATATGTGAAGATAAGATCTAGCACCTCAACAAAGCTGACTTGAATAACTTATGTAACTTCTTTTCTGACTTTCCTTGAGTAGATTAATGTCACCTATATGATGATGCTTCTGTCTCTGCCAAATGCATAGCACAGGTTATTCTTGTGGAATGGAAGCATTTATCCCCTCTTCCTCCAAGACGACATCTTCATCCAATCCATGGTTCAACCGTTCCTGTTCTGAGGCCATTTAGGCAAGGGATCAGGCATATTGGGCTTGGAAAAATTCTCCTCCCTTTGACTCCCTTTCAGGTTTTATCACTGTCTGTAATCATTGCAAGCATGTTATCTGTGAGGCAAAGCATTCCTTTATTCAAAGGAAGTGCAATAACTTCTCATCATCCACTGATGGGTCTTTCTGGTCTTTAGCTAAGGGAATCTCTTCCAACTTCTGTCGCTCTACTTTTCCATTCTAACAGCACTATAGCTGTCTATCCGTAGACAGAGCAACTCTCTTTGGTTCCCTTTTCTCCTCTAACTCCATCTTGGATGACTCTAACATTCCTTCCTCTAACTCCATCTTGGATGACTCTAACATTTCTTCACCCCCTGATGCTCCTCTTACTAATCCTATGCCCCTCCCCGTAATCTCTTTTTGGACTGTCCGAAAAACGCTTCTTTCTGTGGACACGAACAAGGCTTATGGTCCTGATGGCATCCATCCCCATGTACTTCTGTTCCGTTTATGTTTGAAAACCAAAACTCTTCCTTCTTCTTGGAAGCATGCATTGACATATCCCATCCTGAAGAAGGATGACCATTCTGACCTCACTAACTTTTATTCTGTTGCTTAGACATCTGCAGTTTCTGAAGTCTTTGAATCCCTCCTCAACTCCCATATCCTTTGATACCTCGAGACTCAGTCTTATCTCTGATCACCAGTATGTCTTATGTAAGGTGAGATCCATTGGTGATAATCTTTACTATTTTGCTAATGTCTGGTCGTCATCTCTGAAAGATTTTGGTTGTCATGTGTAGTTGCCATTGCCATGTCCAAAGCTTAAGACAGGGTGTGGCATTGGGGTCTCATCTCTAAGTTCCCCTCTTTTGGCTTCCTTCCCTCACTTTGCTCCATCATATCTAGCTTCCTCTCTGGCAGATCTATCTCTGTGGTTGTTGATGGGTAAACCTCCCCCACTTTCTCCATCATCAGCATTGTCCCTCAAGGTTCTGTCCTTTCTCCTACACCTTTTCTCTTTTCAACGATTTCCTCTCTGCAAAAAAATCAAATGCACTCAAATGCTAACAGCTCAGCACCACATTCTTCCACATCCGTTAATTCTGCTTGTCTTCTCACTTGATCTGCATCTTGTCTTCACACAGCTGCCTCAGTAAAATCAGATTCAACAGGATATCTCACTGGGGTAGACAAAATCGAGTCAGGTTTAATGCCTCCACGATCCAAGCGCGCACTTCCTTTGAATAAAGGAATGCTTTGCCTCACGAATAATTCGCTTGCAGCAATTACGGGCAGTGATAAAAGCTGAATAGGAGCCAGGGGTAGGAAAGGTTTTCCATGCCCAATACGCCTGATCCCTTGCCTGAATGGCCTCAGAACAGGAACGGTTGAACCTTGGATTGGATGAAGAAGGTAGTTTCTGCCCATCTCCATATTGAAAACTGACAACTCTCCTCTCTCTTTTGACAGTTCTGTAATTCCACCTTTTGACTCATGAATGTACTTGGTATCACCATAACATCCACTCTTTCTTGTAAGCCTCACATTATGGGGATAGCTAAGTCTGCCTCAAAGAAACTGGGTGTCCTTTTTAGATGTTGAAACTTCTTTTCTTCTGATCACTTGCACTGTTTATACTAAGGATTGATTCATCCTTGCATGGAGTACTGCTCTCACATCTGGGGTGGTTCTATCTCTTTATTATTACACGACAGAGTTGAGTTGAAAGCGGTCTTGACTTATAAACTGTCCCAGGCTAACTTCCATACTTGGCCTTCTTGCCACATCTAGGGTGGTTCTAGCTCTTTATCCTTACTTGACAGAGTTGAGTTGAAAGCAGTCTGACTTATAAACTGTTCCAAGCTAACTTCCAAACTTAGCCCTCTTGCCCTATGCCACAGTGTTGGTTCACTTTCCCTCTGCTATAGGTATTACTTTCGTTTTTGCTCCCAAGAGCTGGCTGCCTGTGTTCCCCCCACCAGTAGCTAGACCATGCAATACTCGGCAAGCTGCTGTGGCACATGATTACTCTGTGGCTGTTGGCAACTTAAGGATGGGCCGTTTTGATAACTGTTTCTTTTCCTTCACATTGAAGCTTTGGAACACCCTTCCTTCTCATGTCTTTCCCAATAACTATGACTTGGCACATTTTAAAAGACAGGTTTTTTGCTTCCCCCCAAAATCATAAATACTTTCCCTTGTCCTTTCTTTATCCCTTTCATAATTCACTGTGTATTTCAATTAAGGCCCAGCCTTGATGTGGATTTTTGTCCATGGCTGGAGCCTTCAACATTGGGAGGGGAGGGAACAGTCCCTCTCATTTCAGTTAAACTTAAGTACATCACCTCTGTTCATATAGTATTCTTATTTACTGCATGATTAAGTTTCAGTGTAACATTATGACTTTTTCCAGTTGGTTTATCATATATGATATTCTCAGTATCTATGCTAGAGACTGAGTGTGAGTGAATATGGCCTTTTTTGGTCTGACACATAGGATGACGATGCTGTTTCCTGTAGGGCAGGGTGGCGTCAGGAATGGATGGAGGCGAGCAAGTATGAATATGTACATGTGTATATGCATATGTATTTTTATGTATGTATATATGTATATGTTGGTATGTTTATGTATGTATTGTGCATATATGTATATATATGTGTATATGAGTGGATGGGTCTTTCTTTGTCTGTTTCCTGGCACTACCTCACTGACGTGGGAAGCAGTGATCAAGTATAATAAATGAATGAATAGATATCCATACTATTATGTATGAAGATAATATCACCGATGATGCATCTGTCCCAGTCATCCTTGTGTGCTCAGTGACATGCTAGTACAGGAAATTTTCCACTCTAAATATTACACCCTATACTAGTGTTTCCATGACTCCCTCTCACCCTGATAATCAAAATTCCTGCAGTTTTTTTTTTTTTTTTTTTTTTTTTTTTTTTTTTTATACCCTTATTTTTAGTACTTTACCATTTCTGTAAAGTGATTTTCTTACTGCATCATGTACCATCGCGTTTGTTCCTTCTTCGTTATTATTATATATCTGTTCTGGATCATTAAAATTCTTTAGAGGATTATATGATGACAACACCATTGTGTATTTCTTCTCAACAATTATGCTTTCCATTATGTATTGTCTGAATGGGCCATCCTCCACCATTTCTTGTATATTTAGGCTATCTTGTATTAAGGGGACTTGTCCTCCCACTTCTTTGCCTACTCCTTCCTTCCTTCCTCACGATCATTTACCCCTCTGGGCAACACAGATGAGACTGTATCACTTTTGTAAGCTTGGTTTCCACGGTTCCAGCAACATCAGGTACACCTTCCCTTATGCATTCCAGGAATTTCAGCTCTTTCCCTTAACCTACTAATCCATCAGTATTTGTATATATTTTACTTTAACTTTGTTGTTACCATGCCCTAACACTCCTGCCTTTTATGTTGGGCTGTTGGGCCTGTTCCGTCCTCTTGCTCCACTTGGTATCTTCAGTTTTTGCCTTCTGACATTATTCTTTGGTTTTTTTCTCCTCTTCCTTTGATGTGTCATATCTGATGGATATTCCACCGAGTTCCACTTTTTTTTATAACATTCTTTGCCTCATAAGTACCTCTGGGCTAGTTGACTCCAAAGCAAATGTGATGATAACTAGTTGTCCCTTAACTTTTTTATTATAATTAGTTCTTCTCCTTTCCTTTATGACTGAAATCACAATTGGCATTTCTATAGCTTCCAGAAGCCTTTCAATAAGTATATCTTCTTTCTTTCCCCTTCCTTTCTTGTCTGGAGTATGATTTTTCAAACCAAAAATAATTAGGGATTTATGTCTGTTGACCCCCTGCTTTACTAGTCTTTCTAATTTTGGGGCCCACCCACTTTTCTGCTAGGTCCTTCAGTGTTGCATTGTCAGCTTCTGTAGCTTTTTCTTTCTTTAAAATATCCTTTTTTGCTAACAAACACGTCATTTATGCTGTGCATTTTCCTAAACTTTTCATTAATCAAGCCATAGACTTTATTGATTACTTGATCTCTAACAGTGGATATTATTCTTTCTACAACTTAATTCATTTCCTTGTCTGCTTCTGTTAGCATCATTTCCTTGTTTGCCTCTGTTAGTATGGTTCCACAGCATCATTCTTCATGTTATTTGTTTGTTGATCTGCTGCCAAAGATGCAACTCCCTCCCCTTTATTGCCAACAAATTTATTGTGTCTCATTCCTTTCCTATAGCTGATTATCCTCTGGGACATTTTGAAAGTACCTGTAAGACCTAATTTGCTTTTTAATGAATTCACATTTTTTCTCTGATTATGTACCTATTAAATCCCCTTTGTTAGTTCATATCCAAAGACTGTTTCTGGACTCCCTCTTTCATCTGGATTCCTCTTTCTTGGCATATACCTTGATCCTTAACCTTCTGAACTTCCAACTTTAATGATGTTAACTTATGGTCCTATTTCTTAACTATATCAAACAGCCTTAGTAAACTACTGAACTCTAGGGTTTGCTGTTTGATCTCTTCCTCATGTTTCCTTCTTGTTGGGGACCCAGACAAAATTGCCTGGTACTTGCCTTTCTACATAATTAATTCCTTAGAATGGAATATAACAATACTATATCTTGTTTACAAGTAAATGTGATATATTCAGGGACTATATTGATACTCAAGTGTTTGTGTTGCCTTATAGTTGTAAATATTGTAACATCTGTCTTTACTTTCAGTTATTCTTTTGTTTAGGAATTCCTAGGAACATTTGTTGACTTTTCTCATGTCAGTCACTCACACTTACTGTATGTATAACCTTCAAATCTACAGTACTTTAGAATTTTTGATATATTAAGGTGGCTACACTCTGAGCATTTTAATTGAATCTGAGGTTTTCTAACTCCCAAGTTTTACCAAACTCCCAAGAACTTGCAAAATTAGCCTTAAATTCAAATGATGTATCATTCAGGGGCCACTGCACACTTTACTTGCTCCCCGTATGTGTACACAGTAGGTCAGCTGGTATGCAGATCATCTAAAATCTTTAATATAAGAATGCAGTCCACTGCTAGTCTGTGTGGCCACCATCCTGTGTGCTACAGGAGCTCTTATTGAAAGGGGTTCCTGGGGCTGGATAGTAAAGGATGTAATGTACCTCACAGAAGAGAGGAAAAGGAAATTGGTTTGAAATAGGTTGACAAAAGAATATAAGTAGATAAGAAATTAATGGCTCCAAAAATACCCTCATATATCATCCTTTTCTCTTCCCCGTCCATCTTACAGTTGTTTATATTTTACTTATTTATTCATAGGCATCCAGTTGACTTGGATCGTTACCCAGACTACAGCCAAGTGATTGATGTTCCCATGGACTTAACAACAGTGCGAGAAGAACTGTCAGCGAATGGCTATGAAACGCCTCATGACTTTGCTAAAGATATGAGGCTTATATTTACCAATTCTAAAAACTATAACACCAACAAAAGATCCCGAGTAAGTTCACTTATAATGCTTTTTTGAACTTTGGTGATTTCATTGCTGTTTTTTATTATTTGATATTATTAGTGCTCTGATTGTTTAATACAACCAAGACTCAGGTTGTCTGTTATGATTAGCGCTCAGCTTGTCTTATGACCAATGCTCTGATTATTTAACATAATTTTCTAGCCATGATTGTTTGATACAACCAATACTGTGATTGTCTAATATGACCAGTGCTTAGTCTGCCATGACCATTGTTCTGATTGTCTTTTATGACCAGTGCTCTGATTGTCTAATATGAACAGTGCTGTGATTATCTAATATGACCAGTACCCTTATTGTCTAGTATAACCAGGGCTCTGATTGTCTAATATGACAAGTGCACTGATTGTCTAACATGACTAGTGCACTGATTGTCTAATATGACCAGTGTTATGTTGATTGTTTAGACAATTGCTATGATTGTCTGATATTGCTAGTGCTTTGATTGTCAAATATGACCAGTGCTCTGATCACTGCATAATTATTTGTAGTCCCATAAACAGTTGTATTTGTGTAGGTGTTTCTGTAGATTTAATAGATTATTTTTTTATATTGTAATATGATTACCCTTTTCTTTCAGATATATTCAATGACTCTACGTTTAGAAGCTTTATTTGAAGATCGGATAAAGACTATTTTATCCAGTTACAAAGCCAAAGGTAAGCGTAATCCATCTAAGAATAATCTTCGCAGCCAGAAGGGAAAATTTCTTTCTGCTTCCCATAAAATGTCAAGTGGAAGATCATATACATCCCAGACAGGGTCAGCCACTCGCAAGGCATCTCCAGCTTTCTCCTCAGGGGGCAGTGGAGCCCTACAGAAGAGGCTACCAACAGCTGCCTCACATTCCCCAACACCAGCCGAAACAAGGAAAGGAACTTGCAAAAGGAAGAGCAGTCCTCGCACAAAACGTATGTGAGGTTAACTAACCCACGTGTGGCCCAGACTATGCTAAATTAGTTGGTGTTGGCTGTCTGGCTGTTATCTCTACTTTTACAGCACTAGCTTATCTGGCATTCACATGAATTGCAGGATGTAAAATGCATTAATTAAAATTTGCATAACCCCATGAGCCCGGTGATATGCAGATGTGCATCATGCAGTAAATGCAGATCATAAACATGAATTCAGAGGTGTCATACCACATTATGTAAACATAATATGACATGGATGATTATGGATACCCATTGTGGGAGTTTGGTTTCATATCAAATAAGATGAATACTTCACTGTTCAGTTTTTGGCAGAAATAAGTCAAATGCACATTTTGATGTGAACAGTGGAATTTTTTGTGTTTTCATGCAGTGTTTGTGTGAATTTATCAGAATTGCTTATAAAGATAAAGTGTTTTGAGTAATCACACCTGGGGATGTTGCTGCTGGTTACTTTCCCAGTAATTGATAGTTAGCCTCTGAAAGAAATAATTTCAACAAATTATGTAATACAAGGTTCTCTGACAACTGACAACTGAAGCTTGGAGATGTCTCTGCTGGCTGGAAACTTGCATCATTTATCTTTAGGGATTTTCATTGTAATGAGTTTCTTTTGCTCCCAAGTAATGAGTTAGGGGCCCAGAACCACACAGTTATTTATAGATGGAATACATTGATAGTTTATTTAAGATAGTAAATGTGTGTTCACCTTGTAAGGCTGATATATTTATTTATATATTTATAATGATATAGACATATGAACACAGAATGGTAGTTTGGTTGCTGATGGTCAAGTTAGGTCACTGAAGGGGAAATATCAAGCTACAAGATAAGTATGAAATGTATGATTTATTTTCAAGAGAGACGTCACAGCTTCCGTTATCCATTAGGTGGTAAAATTTACATTTTTTCGTGATACAATGAATTGATAGTAGTGTTATACTAAATTGACACTAGATCTCTCATTTAGTAAGCATACAAGAAACCGGACTCTTGGGGTTAACATTCCCACATTGGCATGTTACTTGATATGTGGAAATCAGTTTTGGGGTATTCTCTTTCATTATAATACTTTTTCTCCATTTCAAGTATTTGGCATAAGACTAAGGGAACAAAAACTGTACTATTGTATTACATCCTGTTACTTGGCTTTGATAACTGGGAAATATATAATAACTTTCTTCTCACTCAAGCTAATGCATATGCTGTAATTCATATTTCACTGAAAGATGTTTGAGTTGTCTGTCTTACAAATTGCTTATTTTCATGTTTTTATGTGTGCAGGTTTCTTGCATATAAGCAAAGATTACCAGCACAATAGCAAGAGCACAGTATTGCACTTTACTATTGTTTTAAAAGCTTTTCACCTTCAAAAACTCTTTATTGTTCTTCTCTTGACTGTGGTTTGTCCCATGAGGAAGAGATACATTTTATGGAGATATTCCTCTTAGGACCCTGTCTAGCTCATATTCAGTGAGACGGTAGCAGCTTACACTTACCCTCTGCAAATAACACAGTGGTATTCATAGTTAATGCTTGTCCTCCAGGCTTTCCCTGGGTCAATCAGCATCACCTTTTAGGCTGATATCACCAACTCACCCCTCACTAACCACTTAAAGCTCACACATATCTTGGTTTCAGGGTGTTACGGATGTTCCAGCTCCTGCCATGCGTTTTGTTTTTATGGATCAGTGTCTCTTTCTTTCATTTGTTTCATTTTTTAGATATTTTCAGCTTGTAGTTATTTGTATATTTTATGGATATATACCATTATTCAAGGGTATTGTTATGTTATTCCAGTATTCCCACCCTTTGTACTCTGGAGGCCATATATGCTGTAGTGTTTGTGGTCTGTGAATTGTAGATATTCTAGCTTGTTCACTTAATGGTTGTGACTTGAAGGTAAGTGGCATTGGTGACCCTGGCAGTTGGTGGCTCTGGTACCCACACAGTGTCTTTTCTGTGTTTATGTGTATTTACATAATTGTAACTTGTGTTTTAGTGGTGTATGAATAGGAAAAGAGTTAGCTAAGTAGCTTTTTTTTCCATGGTTGATCACCATCTCCAGTGTTTACAAGGCAGCGCCAGGAACAGATGAAGAAAGGCCGCATCCGGTTACATCCATTCTCTAGTTGTCATGTGTATTGTACCAAAACCACGGCTTGCTATCCGCAACCAGGTCCCACAGAATTTTCCATAGTTTACCCTGTATGCTTCTCATGCCCTGGTTCAGTCCATTAACAGCATGCCAACCCCAGTGTACCACATCGTTCCAATTCCCTCTGTCCCTTGTATGCCTTTCATCCTCCTGCATGTTTAGATCCCAATTGCTCAGAATCTTTTTCACTCCATCCTTTGATCTTCAGTTTGGTCTTCCCGTTCTCCTTGTTCCCCCCTACTTCTGATACATATATTGTCTTTGTCAACCTTTCCTCACTCATTCTCTCTGTGTGTTCAAGCCATTTCATTACACCCTCTTCAGCTTTCTCAACCACACTCATTTTATTACCACACATCTCTCTAACCCTTTCATTACTTACTCAATCAAACCACCTCACACCACATATTGTCCTCAAACATGGAATTTCTTTGAAACATACCCATATTTTCCTTCCCAAATATTGTTCTCTCTTTCCACACATTCTTCAAAGTTCCTAGAACCTTTGCCCTCTTACCCACCCTATGACTCACTTTGGCTTCCATGGTACCATTCGATGTTCCTAGAACTTTTGCCCTCTTACCCACCCTATGACTCACTTTGGCTTCCATGGTACCATTCGCTGCCATATGCACTCACAGGTATCTAAGACACTTCATTTCCTCCAAGTTTTCTCCATTCAGACTCACACCCCAACTGATTTGTCCATGTACCCTGCTAAACCTAATAACCTTGCTCTTATTTACATATACTCTCAACATTCTCCTTTCACACACACTTCCAAACTCAGACACCAACGTCTGCAATTTTTCACTTGAATCCGCAACCATTGCTGTATCATCATTAAACAACAACTGACCCTTTTGTCTCCCAATAGTCTGCATACTTGCCCCTCTCTCCAAGACTCTTGCAATTACTTCCCTCATTACCCTTATTACTCTTCTCATTAGCAAATTGATTAACTGTGTTGACATCACATGCCAGTGCCACAGACAAATCACCACTGGGAACCATTTACTCTCTTCTCTTCCTACTCATACACATGCCTTGGACCCTTGATTAAACTTCTTACTGCTTTTAGCAGCTTTCCTCTAGTACCATATGTTCTTAATACCTTCCACAAGGCATCTCTGTCAACCCTATCATATGCTTTCTCAAAGTCCATAAATGCCACATACAGATCCATCTGTTTTTCTAAGTATTTCTCACACATTCTTTAAAGGAAACACCTGATCCAAATATCTTCTACCACTGTTGAAACCACACTGTTCCTCCCAAGTCTGATGCCCTGTACATTCTTTCTCTCTCAAAATCATAATCCTTGCATAAAACTTACCAGGTAAACTCAACAAACTCACACTTCTGTAGTTTGAACAGTCACCTTTATGCCCCTGCTTTTATATAAAGGCACTGTACATGCATTCTGCCAATCCTCAAGCACCTTACCATGATCCATAGAAATATTGAAAATCCTTACCAATAAATCAACAACACAGATTGAAAATCCTTACCAACAAATCAGCAACACAGTCATTGTTACTGTAGCTACTACTAATTACAGGTAGTCATCGACTTACGACTGCGATCGGTTCCGACAGACCAGTCGTAGGTCGATCTGGTCATAAGTCGACCTATGTTATGATTACCTTAGGTATATTATACAGCTGGGGGTGATATTGTAGAAATATTTCCAAAGTGAAAGACAAACAAACACAGGAGGAAGTGTGTTGTGCAGGGAGCTTTGTGCGGGGGTGCGGGAATGATGTGAGCTTCCCCAGCACTTAGCCTCCCAACCTCCTGACAGCACCAGGAGCTGACCCAAAACTGTCGTATGGAAGTGGTCGTAAATGTGGTCTGTTGTAAGTGGAATAGGTCATAAGTCGACGACTACCTGTATATACATATGGCACATTACAGTATTATTGAAATTGTTAAATGACTAGCAGTTGGTATCATGTCACGTGTCTATCCTCACCTCCTTCTTTTCTCTTTTTCCCCAATATACATTTTTTTACTGTGCTGTATATGTGGTAATACTGAGAGGATTGATTTGGTTGATTATGTTGGTACAGCTAGTAGTTTGTGAAATGGCTTCTTATGATAGTATTGGGAAAGTGACTAGTAAGTGGTACAGCCTGCCGAATGAGTTCACAGAGAGTCCAAGAGGGTTAACGGGGGTAAGATAAGGTGGAGATCTGGTAACACTGCAAAGTAGGAGATGCCATGTAAGTTATGTTTATAATCATAAGGCTTCTGGCTAAGATAAAAATCTTTTGTCTTACATATAGTAGTACGATATGAGGAGGATGAAACTAAACACATGGATCAGAATTTAGATATAAAATGTCCATTTTGTGTGTAGTAAAATTAGACAGATGCTAGTCTGTTGCAGTTGTCGTACAGTGTTGGTTTGTGAAAAGTGAGTTTAAATGCCTATGAAAGAACATAGAGTCCATTTAACACTGGCCAGTTCAGTGTCATGATTTAGATATATGACATTATTCAGTCCTTGATTATAGAGGTTAAATATAACAAATAATTCCAGACTACGTTCGATACTGGTTGCAGGCACAAGTGGGAGAAAGAGACCCAAGGATGGGGGAGGGAGAAACAAATAGAGGGTGGGGGAGTATGTTCGGAAATGAATTAGGGTTATGAGGGAAAGGTTAACAATGGGAACAGAGCAGAAATTAGTAAAGTGCTTAATAACACTGATTATTATCCCCATACTAGTCAATATCACTGATAACCTTATCTACAGTACTCATTTACATTGATGTATTTTAGGCTGTCGCAGAGAACTTGTAGTTCAATATTCACTTCCCTACACACACTCATTTTGATACACAAACTCATCATTCAACATTTTGGCCTCAAATAATGGTTGAAACAGTGTTGTTCATGTGAACTTCGAAACCATGGGATGAACGGGATTTACCTCCATGGTTTAGCACCAGTCCTTACATTCGAAATGGACCGCCTTCACGATAAACTAACTTGCAGAGGTAGAATTATCAGCATGAAGGAAGGTGGTCGGTCTGCCCCTGGCATAGCATTGGATCTTGGAGTTTCGCAGAGTACAGTTTACAAGTGGTGGAGGAGATGGCTTGAGGAGGGGCATTTATGTGATCATCTGAGGCCAGGTGCACCAAAGAAAACCACAACTGAGGAAGATCAACATATCCTTGCAGAAATAACAAAGGATTCCAAGACCAATGCTGTAGCGCCCAGGATGACCTGCAATTCCAAGTTTCAGTCTGTACAGTGCCAAACGAACTTCACAAAGCTGACGTGCACCATATGAATCCCACCAAGAAAGAAAACCTAATTGAGCGGCACTGCATGGAGAGGCTACACTTCGCACAGCACTACATGCATGAGGATATGCAGTTTTGGGGACGGGTTATATTCTCTGATGAGAAAACGTTTTCACCTATCACACATGGTAGGCAACATTGCTGGCATGCTTATGGGACAAGATGAGCTCCAGAGAATATCTATGAAGTCAACAGAAGCGGTCACGTCACCCGCAGCATCTGGGGATGGTTTCATTTATATGGGATAAGGGAACTGGCCATTACTAAAGGGTGCTTCACTGCAGAGAAGTATATTGAGATACTGGAAGAAGTGATGCTACCCTCGGCTCGTGCCATGGCTTTACCCTACCCAGAGAGAATAGTATTTATGCAGGTAAGTGAAAAATCACAGCTTGAACAACACTATGCCCCAGAATAACCAATCTTATATGCCCCTTCTTCCTCATCTCTCTCTCTCTCTCTCTCTCTCTCTCTCTCTCTCTCTCTCTCTCTCTCTCTCTTTCTCTCTGGGACAACAACCCTATCCATAGAGCACGTATTATTCGCAGATGGTTTTATGTGCAACCGATCATTGAGCTACCAGACTGGCAGTCGAAGGGATGTGACATGAATCCCATCGAAAACTGCTAGGTGAACGCATGGGAGTAGGGCCAGGGGAGGACAAGGTGCTGGATCGTGGAGCATGTTATGCAGGAGGGGTACTGCTCAGCAGACATCAGGCGACTGTATATGACCTGATGTCATCAGTGCCTTAAAGGTTAGAGGAGGTCATTGATGCTGAAGGGGGATGGTCAAGTTATCAGGGGTTTTCCCTTCCCTTCCTCTACCCTCAGTGAACCATTAACCATATCTTCCACACCACCTCCCATATTCACAAGAATCATGAGAACATATAATTTAGATATTCTATAAGGAAAATGATCTAATTATTTTTGATAAGTTATTGTGATTTATTTCATGATTTATCCTTTCGACATGAAGCAGATCTTTGTTCAAGCCAGAAAACATAACAGATAAGGCATCATGTTCAAATGTGTTACATAAATGCAATATGAACTATCATATTACTACAAAGGCCAATGATTCATGTAAATGTCATCAAACTTAGTGGAATATGTATTGGTACCCAGTATAAACATAAGAAGTGGCAACTTAGATATTGATGCATTCAGCAGGTGATGGTCTTATAATGCCCAAATTTTAGCCTTAGTACTGGGTCTACATAGAATATTGATTTTAGATAATTGCAATATCTGATAATCAGAAATACATTGAATGCCTGGGACTGGTGTGCGTGGTTTTGATGTGTGGTAAGAGTGTAGGAGGTAGGCAGGTAGCCATCAGGTGATTACAACCTAGTCGACAAAAAGCAGCAGACATGTTCGTTTTTGCAGACATCTGCTGCCCTTAAGGTTGTTTAGGCTAACAAGTGGTTACAACTCATTTATTAAGAGCAAAATATATATTGTGAAAATAATATTAGTGATTAGAAATGCTGAGGCAAACAAATTAAACCTGAAATATAAATATATCTTATAATTATTAGTTTGTTTAACATGAGCCATCAATGTAGCCCCTGGCCTGCAGGGCCAAGATGTGATGTCTTCGTGGGTTTGTTGGGAGGAGGATGGAATAGGGTGCCCTGTTAACATAACCTCTTGGATCTTCTACTCTCAATTGCTGTTTCAGTCAATGGAACTGTTTGACTTGCCTCCAACACCTCTAAACCAACAGAAAATATTGTAGATTTCAGTCATTTCCCTTGTCACACACACATCAAAGTGCCCCTGTAGATCAGGACTTCCTGAGGAAGTGGATACTATAAGTTCTCCACAGCATTTTACTTGTCAGCTGAAATGTATGTAGCACTTTGACAGGAGGAAAAAACAACTCTAAATTTCTTTTCTACCATTCATTAGAAGTGTGTGTGAGCATAGTGTAGTGTAGTGTAGGGCCTCCTTGTAAGTGTATCATGCATTTGGCAGTGAGGTTTTTCCACTGTTACCAGACCAGTACCCATACTCCACTCCCGTCGAGTCTCCGTGAATTTCTTCGGCAGACTTTACCATACCTTGGTTTTGTTGCTGTCACTTCTACCTTTTTTTTCCTTTAGCGTTCATTACTTTTTCCTCTATGTTGGTTTTGCCATGTGTTTACATATATAGTGATACAGAAGTGATTCATTTGGTTGGTTTGTTGGTACATCCAATAGCTTGTTAGTTTTTATGTAAAACTGTGATTAAGTGACCAGTGGGTGATATCATGACAATCATGCCTCCCACACCCCTATCATCCTCCCTACACCTTCCCCATCTTACAAGAGTTTCCCATATGTTTTAGATATATTACAAACAGTTGAAGTCAAGGACATCATCGTTTTTGTATGAAGCCTCTTTATTATTTCTTTGTTTTGTAGCAAATATAAACTAAACAGAAACATATGATACCAAACATAGAGCACAATAGGCAGTAAACTATGGTTTGTATAGGCTTGCTATATCCCATATCATTATGTAAATGATAAAACTCGACATATGGACTGTACATGGAGGAGAGGTAAAATGTTCAGGGGAATAGGCACTCAACAGGAGGGAATGGCAATCATCTCATCGCATCACCAACCAGCTGATGACATCTTGCAACTGTCGACATGTGTCAGCGCTGTGGTAACCACCAATTATATAAGCTACATACGCTTTGCTGGGTTCCCATTTCCAAGTGAGTTAAAGGTATGTATAAGTAAAGAAATGTATTTATATAATTCTCTCTCTCTCTCTCTCTCTCTCTCTCTCTCTCTCTCTCTCTCTCTCTCTCTCTCTCTCTCTCTCTCTCTCT
>JAYMFT010396463.1:0-19266 GCA_038088735.1 Panulirus argus
TATATATATATATATATATATAGCATCTTCAAGAATGAATTATTGTTCAACATGCTGGCGTCTGCCTCACTAAATAATAGATACATCAATATGTTAAATTCTTCAGCAGCTGTGTCCAGTGCTGCTCCTGCTACCGCTGTTACTGTTGCTGTTGCTGTTGCCACTGCTGTTGTTACTGCTGCTGCTACTGCGATTGCTACTGTTACTGCTACTGTTACTTCTGGGTTTTCAATACGTCAGGCTGTTAGGGCGACATGCCTACCCGAAGATTCTGACTACGGAAGCGGTTTAGTGTTCCAGTCTTATGCAGACAATGGAACAAACACTGTTCGGTGTTAATTTTCACTTTCCTTCTGTAGCATCCAAGCCATTATTGTTTGGTCTTCCATACCTTCCCTTGCTTGTTACCTCTCCTGGCCTCTCACTGGCCACTACCTCTGGCCTCCCACTGGCCACTACCTCTGGCCTCCCACTGGCCACCACCTCTGGCCCCTCGTCTCAGCAGGGGTGGTCGGTAATCACTCATCTGCCCACAAGAATCCATCGCTCGGATGACGTGACGCTTTTGCAGTGAGTTTGGTCATGATCTTATTTAGATATTCCACCTACCTGGTCCTCAATCCTCCTCCTCCTCCTCCTCCTCCTCCCCCTCCTCCTCCTCCTCCTACTTCTCCCCCTCCTCCTCCTCACTACTCCTCTTCCTCCTCCTTGCTTAGCTTCGGCCCTCCCGTAGCTTAGCTTCCCCTACCGCACCAAGAAGCTACGTGCTGAGCCAAAGAAACAAGTTCCACCCCATCAAGACACCAACGAACTTTTCGTCAGAAGTCGCAATACTTGCCATCGAATGCCTTGCCCTGTATGGGCTTCGAACCCACGCCCCGTGTTGATGCGGACGACACAATGTGCCAAATTCGCCACAAACGCACCCAAAAATCTTTTCCAACTCAGCTACTTTACAGCGAGGCAAAAGTTGGAATACAACAACCTAAATCTTCATAATATCAGGAAATTAAAGAAGTTTATGTCAAAAGTTACTGGGTTTATTTTCACTTTTATAAACGACGCATAATTTTCGACAGAAAATGGAAAGTAACTGCAAAGAATCATACACTAAAGTTTTCTTGAACCATAAGAATATACGACCCGAGAAACGTATTTACACATATAAAGATATATGACAACAAAGGAACCTTTAAATATTTCCCAATATTTAAGGGGTGATCTTAAGAAACCAGTAATGACCTTACGAAATTACAGTACCAGGAGTAGTAAAATATACCCTTAAGAAATAAAAATGTGAATTGCTCGAAATTTTATATTTCTGTCTAAGGTTTACCGTGATAATAATAGATGCTCGTCTTGAGGCCAAACTCTGCTCATGAATATGGTTCGAGTCATCTGGAGGCGCAGTACATGAGGGTGGGACTCTAAATGGCCAGGGTGTGTCAGGTACAGGAACGTATGGGAGAAGTTCTGACTTACAGAGATGAAAGAGAGAACGGGGGACCGATCCAGGAGTACTGGGTTGGAAGTGAGGGTTCTAGTGTGTGTGTGTGTGGAGTGCCATGCTCTCATGTATTGTTGTGTATTATCATATCATTATCATTATTATTAGTTTTATCTCCATCACTATCATTTTTATCATTATCATCCTTATTATCATTATACTTCTATCATTATTATCATTCTTTTACTATCATTATTTCTGATAATGACTTCACTGACGTCTTCATTGGTATAACATCATATTTTTACATCATTTTGCTACATTTGTCTACTCTGACATCTCAATTCACATCCAGTTGATCCAATTCTTATAATCCTTGTCTATTTTCTTCTTAATAATCTTCGACATCTTCGCTGACCTACTCCTTCCATCTCTGACATCCTTCCTCACATTCTGCTGACGTCAATTTCAAATCTCTCCGATATCACGTGCTGTTGACCTCATATTGTCAGCCCTATGACATCCCGTCTAGCTGACATCTTGTAGACTTCCCTAACGTCATCGTTGTTAGCCAGGTAGGGAGTGACCAAGGGGATCATAGTGCTAACAAAGCCCAGCACCCTAAACCCCCCCCCTCTCACCTAGCCTTCAGCCAGCTAACAGGTTGGCCAAGCTGTCGAAGCTATAAAGCTAATGAATGACCTGCTCCACAACCCGGAGGGACAAACGACTGTTGACACGGCCGCGGGGGAACGACTCAGCTAATATTGATGAAGCCAGGTCATCTCAGTCATAAGCTAGGTCATGAGCTATAAATAAGCTAAAACGCCTCACTGTATCTTGCCATTTCAGGCAAATGATTCTATTATGATTTTGTCGACGATCTATCTCATTATTTGCATACATTGTTAACAGGTATGTAAAATACATTTATATCTGCAGTACTGATGTGATGTCGTCTATTTAGAAAAGTGTGGACACCGAAATTTCCCTTGATTCAAATTTCAGCTTTATTTTTTGGTGGGGATCCGAAAATTCATTTACGTCGAGGCTACAATCTATTTCAGACCAGAATGGTTTCAGTCACATTCATACCATTTCTGAACACATCAGTGTCGTCTACATTTCAACACGGAAGGATGAAGCTCTCGCCTCTGTAATATGATTCGAACAGGTTCAGCTGTTGTATCGGGTTATCTTGTCTCGCTTCTCCCGGGATACATTTTCTCCTTGGAGGTTCTGCGGCTTAACGGTTCTCTCGTATCCTTTCCCTCCTCGGGTCTACTCGGGTTTATTCGAGTCCGCTCGTCTCCCTTCGGCCCCACTCGGCTCTAGTCGAGTCCCAGTGACATCTCTTGGCTTCACGAAGGGTAAGTGACTCCGACTGCGCCTGGGGGTCCCATGACCCACAGTCCGTACACTGCCCTTCATCAGTAACGGACGGTACGTTGCCATGAAGTCCTCCCCATCGACGCCTCATCTTCTGAATGTAAGCAGAGAGCCAACATCAATGGATCAAGACCTCTCCCTCTACAGAAATATCTAGTCATACTATACGCAAATACATACTAAGATCATTCACCATCATGTTCACTACGGAGGAAGGCACCAACAAACTGATCTTCAATACACCCTCGATAGATCTAAATTCTCAAAAAGGGTAATCTTCACTAGAAATTCATCTTCAGTACATCTTCATCTTTACTACACATACATTTTAACTATACCTTTATAAGTCAGGTCGAAGACTATCTTCACTACATCCTCATCTTCATTATACCCTAATCTTCATTAAACCCAGTCTCCACAATGCACTCAACAAGAACCTCATCTTCACTACAACCTCATTAAATGGACCAAGTCAAGAGACCGCCGTGTGATTCATTTAAAAAATTAGTCATTCGTAACACCAGCATATGATTCATATATAGCATCTGTCACTCAGTCATGACCGACATACGATTAAGGAAGATATGTCAGTCATGACACTTACCCATGATTCACTTACAGATTCAGTCAGTAATTCTGAGCCCAGTCCACCGTTGCAAATGTCAGGAACTGCTAATAACAGAGGCCCTGAAGAAGAAACAAGAACACAAGGCTTTGCGGAGGGTCACGTTTACCCAAGCTATGAATCTCAAAGGAGGATATGCAAATGAGTAATAAACAAGATAATTACGAGAAAAAGGGGGTAATAATGCGCCTTAAAAGCAGAAAATGAGGAAAGCCACTCAAACGCTCACCCGCGCATGAACGATGAGAATGAAATGGTCTGAGGAAGAGGATGAAGCCTCAGTTGCTGAGGGAGCTAAGAGAGGCTTCGGAAACCACTCAGTTTATCACCAAAGACTGAAGCAATTCATTGTAATTGAGGAAAACTCTTTTCTTAAAAAACAGTCAATGATGGCAGTGGGTTATGGAGTCGTAATGTCATCAACAGTGTTTTCAGCAGTGGAAGCAGAGGTAGTTGTAGAAGTGGTGGAACTGGTACCATATTAGCAGCAGCAGCAGCAGCAAGAAGAAGAAGAGCATCAGCAAGAGAAGTACTGGAATTCCCACAGCTGTACTTCTTACGATATTCCTCCATACTTCTAAGCAGCCTTCAAGTTAAATGAATATTCCTTAATATCGAAAACCCTATTCTACTGTTCTCCCATTACTGAGGAGTCTCCCAGAGCAAGGTCCTTTGATGTACGCTTATATTCGCTGGTAGTCTGCCTCCCTTAAGGACCCGACAACACAGATAATATTGCCCACATCCAGTACATCCATCTTTCCTACATTCTCTGATGGCTACAGCTCTTCGTAGGGACTCATAGATCCCCTTCCTATCAATATATTGTCTGCGTATCTAGATCTTATAAAGAACTCGTCTCATGTTCATCCCAGCGATGGCAACCGAAGTATGGTTGTGTGTGTGGCTGGTGATGGCAGCCCTGGCCGGACACACCCGAGCAAAAGTCGTAACTCCCTGCAATGCGACTCTCAACAGTCGGCGAGGATCCCCAGAGTGGTTCGCGTGCCTCACCCGCAGCCAGGAGCTTGTAAGATGCTAGGAGATGCTGGGGCAAGATTACTGCCCCTCCATCTGTGTGGCTCACACGATTGACAGTGAGTGTGTGTGCGAAGGCCGAGCGGATGAAAATGAGCTTTGCTACCCCGTAGGTCACACGCCGGGGTGGACGGGTCGACGGGGCGAGATCCGTGTCAACCCGTGCGTCCCTTGCAATACCCTCCTGTTGGATCTTCCCTGTGAGGGGTTCTCCGTCCCCTCCTGGTGTGACGAGAGGTCGTCCAGCCCCATCCACTGCTCCACCTGGGAGGAGTGCGCCACCGAGCGGGAGTTCGACGTTTCTGAGAGTAGCCTCCCGTGCCCCGACGATCGCCAGGGGCCGTACTGTCAATACGCTCCTCCTGATAAGAGTCTCATGGACGTCAGTCTCTTCGACACGCTGACGTTCCTCGAGAGTGAAGGGCTGACGATCCCTGTCGGCCACGAGGCGGTGGTCTCCCTCAGGTTCGCCTGGGACGCGTGGCGACACAAGGAGGATCTAAGAACCTCCGACGTGAGAATCCTGGCAAGCGGTTCGGCCTCTACTCTAGAGGTCAGTCCCTGTCGCGACGTCACCTCCAACGGAAGCCACATTACCTGCTCTTGGGATATCACGTATGAGGTGGCCGGCATCCAGGACATCCTTTTTAACATTTCCTATAAATACGATCACTCCTACAAGACCGTGAATGGTCGGCGCAGTCGCGCCCTGGAGTGGGGTCGAGTTTTCTCCTTCCCGGTACAGGTGACCCCAGACCCAAACTGGTGCGTGCCGGGAGCTGAAGTGAGAGGCATCAGTACAGAACGGAAGACCTGGATCCACGAACCTTGGCGCCGTCTTTTGGTGGAAGGCGTCTTCATCCCTGTTCCCAGTTGTTTCGTCTCAGCGGAGGACCTCCTCTTCTGCTGGCACATCGAACACCGTCCTTATGTCCCTTCGCTGGATCCTCTGTTCAGCTACTCTCAGCCGGCCAAGTGTGCGGTCGTTGTTCAATGTTCCCAGTCGTTCGAGAACTCCCAGAGACTAGACATCCCTCCACACTCCCTTGACTACGGCTTCTACACCATCCAGCTGGGCATCAGTCTCAACCGCGATCCCAGCATGGGACTTGTGCGGTTCAAGTGCGCCACTGGCTACGTGACGCTCGCTCCGTCACCGCTGAGGGTCAGGATAGAAGGCGACCTCTCCAGGACGCACGTACAAGCCACCCCGTTGGTACTAGCTACCCAGGCTCAAGACCCAGATGTCCCTCAGGGTAAAACTGCTTCGCACTTGGCGTTTATCTGGTCTTGCAACACGACCGACCCTGACCCCGGCGCTGTCTGTCGGTCGCCTCTTGAAGCCGATCGTCGCGTCAAGAGGTCAGAAGACGGTAGGCGCCTCACTGTGACGCAGGGAGCGCTCTCGGCCGACAAGAAGTACACCTTCACCGTCAGCATCTCCGACACCCGCTCTCACCTGGAACGGAAGGCGGTCAAGTACTCGCAAGAGGTGTCGGTAGTATCGGACCCAATACCCAGCCTCAAGATCACCTGCGAGAAGTATTGCGACACCTTCCAGGTCCACCCCGAGGACAGGTGGGTCCTCCACGTGAAATGTGAGACCTGCGAGTACCACCCGATCCCCGTCTTCTACCAGTGGAAGATCACCCGCCAGGGGGCTCCGGACGACGAGTTCGACTGGAGGGACGCCACCGAAGGCGGCGAGAACGCTGGGATGGAGCTGACGACGGTGGCTGTCAGGCCGGGAAAGATCGTCCCAGGGGCGACGTATGACGTGGAGGTGAGGGGACAGTTTCGGCCGGTCACTCAGCTCGACTTTACGCACTTCAACCACCTGGCGGGGCTCATTCGCCAGCAACAACCATGATACTGATACGTCCCTATTATCGGATGTCTTCCTCCCTTACTCCACACTGCTGTTATTCTCCTGTTTCTGTTCACCGCTTCTACGGCTCTTATACATACATTGCTATACCCATAACCAATTTCCCACTCCTGAGCCTGAAGTCAAAGTGGAAAAAAAATTCTTCGAGGTTCTTTTGCTTCTCCAGTATAGTACCACTTAAGGATCTTCCAAATAAATAACTCGCCAAAACAAGTCTAAACATATATCTCAATGAGACCCTAATTCATTCTATGTTATTGATATACATACAGGAAATAACTAAACCCTTTACTGTACACTACCTTATTAGAGTAGACCAGTTCTGTACTTTATTATGAAGACGGTCAAAGGACTGTGCTCATATGCCGTCCTTCAAATCAGCATAGAACCTGCCCCGCCCCAGCTTAGTACAGCAGCAGCAGCAGCCTGGCGTCCCTCTGGTCTCAGGCGGGACTAAGAACCCTAACATCATGGTCCGTCGCCCCGTCTCTCCCCTCTGCAACTTTTTGCTGCCTTTGGTCCCTGGCTAAATAATCAGTGTGATCTCCCGGGTCAACACTTCCGCTCATAAAATGTTCTTTTTTTAACTGGTGTTTGAATAGGAGAGGGTGAAGCTGAACGTTACAGCTGGTTAAAATTCAATATTCAGTGTTTCCCTTCTCATTATGTGTTTGACCTCCATAGAAACTGATAACTCTGCCCGCTTTGATCCCAGCCAAAAGCGATATGTCAAAAGTACGTTCGGCTTATTCGAATCGTCTGAACACAGCCAAACGACCCAATGAGCACGGTGCTATGACCCTTTAGCGTGGTCACTGCGACTATTCAGCACGACGGTACGAACCAAAGGTATGATGATGGTCAGGTCTTTGACCTGATCATTCTAAGGGCTTCTCAGGTCACCCCGTTGTTCAACCCTGCTGGGAAAACTTGTGGGGCCATCTCAGCTGACGCCATTCAGCAACATTCTCATAACGTGCGACTCCTGTGGTTTGTATTTAGAGAACAGCTGTGCCAGGTTAGGTCAGACCAAGCCAAGTCAGGGCATGGAAGAAGATATTTTGAAATATTTCAGACAAATCAAGTGTCAAATATCTTGTTTTTATCCAGACTGTTAATGAGATCTGACACCAAACCTTCCGTCCATAAACTCAGCCTTATTGCAAAGTTCCTTCGTCCAGTATCGCACATACATCACAGATCCAGTTGCAGGGCCGACACCTGTAGTGTCTCGCAGTGGTTAATATGTTGTCCTCTGTCTAGTGGGGAAGCAACTTGATCCCCACTGGCCTTAAGCATATACACAACCCACCTCTACTAAAGACGTCTTCTTCTATCTATTGCTTCGCTTCTTTTCTCATACCTACAATTGTTTCTCTAAAGAAAAATAATAATCCATCTGAGCAATAATTGATATGCTTTTGACTGTTATAAAAATCTGATAACTCATTTTTAATCATTCATACGCAACCTTTTGTATCATTCTCTTGTTGCTTAGCCGGTATGCACACCTTGGGAGTGTGGACGAGGATTATATAACATATTCATCCCTCTTTTGGCTGACGTGATTCACACAGCGTGTTTACCCTCGCCCCATTCTATAAGGACAGACTAGGCACGACAAAAGCACACACGTGTGGGGGAGGGGAATAGGGAGGTTAATCTCCCCACATCTTAGCCCTGGGGAGTTCCACTGTGACATTAATGATGGCCCACAACAGCTGGTAGGGCCAAGCGTAGCCCAGCCCAGGCCAGCCATCTTGCCCAAGAACACACAACACACACACCGTTCCTCGGAGAGCATCTCACGTTTCCAGATCAGGGGAAGATGGTGTCCATCACGCCCTCACGCTAGGGCGCGGTGGGGCGGCGGCGGCGGCTAGCTAGGGCGGTCGCGACTCCGTCTGGTTGGGGCGTAGGAGACGAGCCCTACCTAACCGACCCCCATCCCTCCCAACCCTTCTTCCCCTCCCCTCCCCCTACCTGGCCACCAGCAATATGAGGGGAGGGAGGGGCTTTTGATGGAT
Organism: Panulirus argus; assembly: GCA_038088735.1. Lineage (NCBI taxonomy): Eukaryota > Metazoa > Arthropoda > Malacostraca > Decapoda > Palinuridae > Panulirus > Panulirus argus. The sequence continues at coordinate 8,415 of JAYMFT010396463.1, forward strand.
AGGTGACGTGTGGTTCCTACACCTTATCCTTCTTTTGGTAACTTATTGCCAGCATTGGACGGTGTTTGTGCGTTTGAGAATATTTTTTTTGAAACCGAAAATATATATATATATATATATATATATATATATATATATATATTGCAGGACGTCACAGTAGTGCGCGTGATCTAATATATGTATAAAACCAAAAGGAAAATGAAAAACGATAAGTTCCCAAGTGCACTTTTGTGTAATGATCACATCGTCTCGGGGGAAATACAAGAATGAAACAGAAGACGTAAAACAGTCAGTTGATATACAAGGAAGAGACGTACCAATGGGTCGAAGTGATTTGTCGTTAAATGATTATTGTACCTTGGGTTAGAAAAAAGTAAATATATTATTTTCTCTTTTATTTAGCCCTATTTGTTGCCATCAGTGAATGCCTTCGTGTCCTGCCTGTCTGAGGCGGGGTCACATAATTAGAAAGTAAAGAGTATGTAGTTAACGGGGGATCAGCTGCGCAATGGAGGGAACTGAAGATCGATCATTATAGAATCTAACACTACTTCGATGTCACCAGAGGTCCGTGAGAGTACCTGCAACACACTGCATAGAGGAAGTTTCCGTAATGAACAGGATATCCTGATAGTACTGTAGAAGTTATCTGATGGGTTTGGGTTGTTAAGGTCATGACGTTTGTATGTGTGTGTGTGTGTGTGTGTGTGTGTTAGAGAATGTGTGCAATTTCGAGTGTATTACTGGCTTTGTGTGTATTGATATAAATCTATAGTTACGTGTTGGTAAATACGTGTTTTTGTCGAATAATGTCTGTGTTACTGTGCCTGTGTATCTGCAAGTGAATATCAATATTAAGACCAGTAAACTTTTCTTTGTTCATGTTAACAAATACGTTTTTCTTGCTGTTAAGCAAATGAACAAACTCAATTGCAAAAATTATTCCTGGCAATGACTCTTATTACCACAAAATATATATTTATAATCTTGGCAATCAGAACTCACCTTTGTCAAACGACAAGTCTGAAAACTCCAAAAGTAAGAGGTCATGGAACACCTTTGCTGATGAAGTCTTTTTGACCCATTAGCCAATCTACAATTCTGTATGTTTTGCATGACTCCGTGGCCATCATCTGTCCCATGATGACAATATTCGTTCGTTACCTAATGAATATGGAGGTAAAAGAAGCTACAATGCCCAGAGGAACAGATTACAGTTATCGCATGAGACATCTCTATATCGTGCAGGGACTGAGGCGCAATGACGCTCGTGTGTGTGTGTATACCAGATTGGTGCGGGAGACAATTTCAGGAATTAAGGTTCGGGTGATCACCCCCTCCAGTCTAGTGGTTCCTCGAAAGACCTGAGCGTCACTCATCAGCCCAAATCCGCTCCTTCCAATTGTCGACATACGAAGACCATGATTTCCCAAAAGGTCATCATACAGGGTATTATAAGGCAGTTTGTTTTCTGAACTCTAATCATAGTTCATGTTTTACCGATAACGTGGTGACGGAATATATTGTACGTCGAAGGGAATAATGTTCGGCTGGTAACAAACGCTTTCCTGAAAAAAAGAAAAACACGTTTGCGTTGTGGGTTTAATGGGAGCATGGATCGCCTCCAGGGAAGTGGGCAACCCCGTCGCCAGCCTTCGGGTTGGGAACCCCCCAGGTCAGCAAACTTGATTCTCACTAAAGGAACAGCACGAGTGTATTCAACTAGGCCCACACCATGGTGATGGAAACGGAGTAGACTGTGATACATAGAGGAAATCGGAAAGCCAAGGCCCAGGACAAAATCATCTGTAAAGTGGTGGTGTTCTTTCGGGTTCGAATCGTATTTTATATCTCATTTTCTCGGGAAATCTGATCGTGTTGACTCAGCAGACTTTAAACAATCCATTCCCTGGAAAACTTAACTGTTTATTGCTGTATGTATTCCTGACCCGTGATATCAGGGAGAAATGGAATTTTCTATTCCCAAACGAATGCTTATGCAAAACTAATAATTCGAGAACTGAATATTGTTGATAGCTTTTACCAGCAAAAGTCAGAAGCCTTCGTGCGTGTGTGTGTGTGTGTGTGTGTAATTACCTATTTGTACTGTACGGGGAGGGAGCTTTATACTCTAAAGTCCGTATCTCTTGAACATTCTTTACGATCAAACATTTTTTCAAACTTATCTATGTTGACACCACATTCACTATATTCTCATTTTGTTTACTGCATTCATTCAGCCACAAGTCTTATATTACAAAATACATCTTTGCCTCTTTTCCAACAAGTCTCTTGCTTAACTTCATGTTATGGCCTCTGGCCTAGCGTCCTATCTTTGCATCCTCCGTAGGAGTGCTCACCGCTGAATTCATCAGACTGGTTTTAAAAGCTTATCATCAGACACTCCAGCCAGCCTTTCTCCTTTGGGGCAAAACGGAGCTGAATCTCTCACAGAAACTGAAGAGGTCCGCTACACATGGCCTCCTCTCTCTGGGAGAGAGAGAGAGAGAGAGAGAGAGAGAGAGAGAGTACAAAAGATGTAAAGGCAAGCACTAAGCGGGGAAGATCAGAGGGGAGTGAGGCAAACAACCGAAGCAAACAAGGAACGGGGTGCAGACAGTAGGAAGCTCGGCAAACAGCAGGCGAGGGGTGGGGTGGGAGGCAAGGGTAGAGAGAGAGAGACACACACACACAAGGGGTAAAGCTTGCTCAAACACTGGGACGGTCCGGCTAACATCCCTGGCCAGCCCAGGCAAGCACGGTCTAATTTGTCTTCCTTAAGATCGACGGGAGAGTTTAGCTTCGTTAGTACAGTATGGGACATGACACATTTACTTCCTTTTTATGCGGGAGTTACAAGGCTGAAGCAACTTTACGTAACTTGAGATCTTAATTATGGTCTTGTAGTGATAACGCTGAAGCAACTTCAGCTTCATATCTTAACTATGGCTCTTTTGAAATAGGACTGGAGCAACTCTAACTCCGAACCTTAACTATCTTTCCTCACTGATAAAACTGAGGCAACTCTAACTTCGAATCTTTACTATGGTTCTTTAGTGATAAGGATGAGGCAATATAACTTGGAATCTTCTTCAGTATGGTTCTTTAAGTCGATATATTGATACAGCAACGCATTAGACGTGAAAAGATGTAGTTATAACTTGGACCATCTTGCCTCCAGGAGGACGACATTGTACAAACTTTGGTCCCTACGCCTAAAAATATAGTTTGTTGATACTTTCCTTTATGGAATATCTTAACAAGAGTTTCTGAAAAAGTTTATTTTTTGGGACGATGTAAGCCTTTACATATTATCATTCTCGTCTCTCTTTTCTTCCTCATCTTTACGTACCTCGTTTTTCTTTTTCATCCTCCTCCTCCTCATCTACCGCCTCATCACATGCGTAAAGGTGCATTATTTTAGCGCATGACACGAAAACTTATCATTTCCAGGCACTCCTATCTCAAGACTGTCGATGTTCATCCTGGAGATCAAACGATCGGGATAAAAATTCAGTGGTATGGGGGTCCCTCAGGCTGACCCTCCCACCAACCCCATCGCCGGTCGCAGTCGAACCCAAACACAACATCATTATTTGACTTAAGCTTCTTTGTGCTGCTTTTCCAACCTTGATTACTTAGCCGACAAAAAAATGAGCAGATTGCATTGTACTCCCATTTGTCAGGATCACGACCCGCAAACTCCAACAAGGCGATGGAGAGAGGTGATTGATTGTTCCCAGGACGCCTCGGTAAACACACTGCCACTCACACATGAGCCGAACACCTTCACTTGAATTCCGTGTCCAGTGTCCTCTCTACCCTTCCCTGCAGATGCCCTCCTTTCATTCTCTCTCTCCCCCCCCCCCTAAAGTAGGGCTTTTGGTCAAGACTTTACCTCAGGAAAAGTAGTGCGTCAGTGTACGAGAAAACCGTCAAAGGCAAAATCGCTTGAATCGATAGAGGTGGAGATTATCAGATACAAATGACTGAGTGAGAGAGAGAGAGAAAGAGTCCACTCTCCGTTGCATTAAAGATTGATAAATAATAAAGCGCCGACATGAGGAGATTAATCGACAGTCGTTGCAATGATTGATCGTCGGGCTATTTATTGGCTCTGCAAGTTCCTCTGTCAGCCCGACGTTCTGGAGAACCGTACTGGAGCCAACGTCGAAAGTCGGGACATTGAGAGCCTCTGCAACGGTCGGAAACACAAGACCACTTGAGTTACGTTGAAAAGTCCTCAGCTCTGATTGGAGGCCGTGGACTCGTGGGGAGAATTCCACAGGCTCTTGAGGGCGATAATGGCAAGAATTTAAAGAAAACGAATACGCCTGTTTGCCTGAGAAGAGAAGCGAGAGGGAAGGGGGTTTGGTTGGTGGTGGTTTAGCGAACAGGGTACGTCGATAAGCGAAGAGCCGAACGCCACACAAAGGGAGCTGAGGTGGATTTGAGAGGGCGTGAGAGAAGGCAGTGGCGATCACACTGGCGACGGAGGAGGATCACACGTAGAGAGGAAACGACTCAGGGGCCATCAGTACGTAAATAGAAAGAAGAATTAAGGCTGAGGAGCCACGGCGATTTACCTGTGTCACGTATGAGGTGGGAAGGAGGCGGGGGGGGGGGGGGGGGCTTCATGAGCGACGAGGATAAACAGAAATCCTCTCTTTTCTCTCTAACTTCAGTTGCAGGTTCGGGTGACAGTGACACAGATTCGTAACAGAGAAGGACTCTTGCGTTGAAGCGAACGTATAACGCTCTTCCTCTCTACGTCTCGGTGGCAGTACGGGGACTGGCGACACAAAGGAGAGAGCGGGAAGGCGTGTAGGGTAAGGGGGTCGGGCGGTGGCGCGCAATAAGGTGAATATGATTGATGATTTGTGATGATTACCAGGTCACCGAGGGATGCATGCGTTCGTGCAGCTGGACACACAGGGCTGCATGGGAGAGGGGATGAAAAAGATTGAGAGAAGGATACGAGGGGGACAGGTAGAGTTCATCATGCAGGGTCCCTCTCCTGCTGCAAGTTCTTAGCACGAAGGACTTCCTGTAAACGTAGCTCCTTGTATTCTCTGCCGCGGTGATGTAATATTTTTTCCTGGGTCTCTGGACGTACTATCGTTACCTCAGGATGCTCCCGTTCCAGGAAAGATCCAGCTAATGGATATATTACATCCTGGAGGAGAATGAAAGGAGCGGCAGATATGGCCTTGATGCTTTTCACTCGTCCCTCACTCATCACAGGAAAGTCAGGACGAACGCACCCCAGAAGAGAGAGAGAGAGAGAGAGAGAGAGAGAGAGAGAGAGAGTGTGTGTGTGTGTGTGTGTGTGTCGTCCTAAGACACCAGTATCAGATTCGTAACCTACTGTTGGCGTTGCCACGGGCATTTGCCGGAGGCTTGCACACCTCTTCTGGTTGAGTCGAGTCGAACGCGCTGAGGGGGGCGCAGACAGTGCCCAGCTGCCCGCACAATAACAGGAGCTCGACGATCTCCTGGACCAGAGCCACATAATGGCCTCAAAAGTCATCCAGATCAGCGATTCAAGAATCCAGAAGGGGGTGAGGGGGAAATCCACTCTAAGAGTTGAGTTTCCTGTTCTCAAATGAGAGAAAATGCGTCGTGAGTTCACTCGCGGTGGTGAATACGTGTGTGGGGAGGTTTTTGAGTGTCACTGACCGAAGCGTGAACTGTCCAGTGCAGTGTTATCAGGGCGGCATCTTGCCAGCTTTTCTCCGAGCTCAACCAACCGACAAAACTGCTGGGGAATTTTCTCCCACAGATGTTGACGTTGTCGGCGGCGGGCGGGTCGTGACGGTGGTGAGAGGGGCTCTTTCTTCTTTCGCCTCTCCCACTGACAGCTTGGGTGTTCTTCAGGCTCTCCCGGTGACCAGCTGGGCGTTCTTCATGCTCTCCCAGTGACAGCTGGGGTGTTCTTCAGGCTCTCCCACTGACCAGGTGGGTGTTCTTCATGCTCACTCACTGATCAGGTGGGTGTTCTGTAGGTTTTCCCACTAACCAGGTGGGTGTTCTTCATGTACTTCCACGGACAACTTGGGCGTTCTTCAGGCTCTTTAATTGACAACATGGTTGTTCTTCAGGCTCTCTCAGTAACAACATGGGTGTTACAGAGAGAATCGTAGGGTTGTATTTCAAGGGAAAGATGTCAAAGCAATAGAATTTCACTTATTTGTAAGTATATCTGTGTTTCAAAAGTACGTAAAGTAACAAGGATCTAGATTAGTAATATGCTTTACGTTTTTCTCATGAATGACACACCATAGAGTTCATGGCTATTCCACATCATCCACCTGACGTCCACCATCGGGTTCCCACCCACCTAGAACCTGCAGACCCATGAGACACACCTTAAAATAAGTGCTGATGTGGAGGAAGGAATAGTGAAAGTGAAGGAATCTTCGGCTTCATGCTATGAACTTAGATATCTAAGGAGCTCAGGAGTTTAGGATACTTTTGTAATGTCCTCCAGAAAATAACTTCGTCATAGACCATCAGGTCTTCTGCTGTCTGTCTCTCCCAAGTACTCCAAGTTGGCGTAAATCTGATCAACGATCACATGTAGAGATAATCATTTAAAATATAGTAAAGTCTACTTCATTTTTTTCCTTTATCCATGTCGCTTTACAAATGGGTGTCATCTTGTCATGACTAATTCTTCATACTTAAAATACATATATACGAGACTGTCGATCTCTGAGCTTAAGTGGAACAGGAGAGTATAACCTCCTACACACGTGACGTCTTAAGGTGTTCTCCCTTACCTGCGTGTACATCTACAGACGTAATATCGTACGACAAGTACTGGGACAACTGTCCTCACCGGCGGCACACGCACAGGGGGAAGGAAACAGGAAATTAGGTAATTATATTCCCTCGAGAGTCTCCCGCCCACCTGAGTCACACAAACACAGACCCCGGCGCTGGGTTCCTCTCCGTTGAATCTCTATGCAAATTATTTCAGCTCAGAATTAGACTCTAATTTCTCATTCTTTTCCTGAACTGAGGAACGTGTTCTGCCTCCACCCCAGATTACTGCAAATTCCCTATATAAAACTTTTTGATTTAGAATAATTCCAGCAAAGAATATAGTCTCATATATATATATATATATATATATATATATATATATATATATCCTTTTTATATAACAACATACTCCCAGAGATGAGATCTAAGAACGCAGCATTCAACTTTCGTCTGTGTCAAAGTCAGAGAATCATCGCCTTCACACCGCTGGCTAAGCGAATGCCACAAACATTTCCCTCCGTGACAAAACTGAAACAAAACATCCCATCGATTTTAACCTCACGAAAAGCGACATAATACCAAAAGGCTTACAAAAAAATATAATCCGGGAAAATTTACGCTATTAATTAAAAATCCGAAACTCTCCCTCCCTCCCCCCCCCTAAAAAAAATTTTATATATACACACTCACATACATATATTTCGAAGCTGTTCAATACGTCTGGTTTTATTTGTTGCATTTTCAATATACACAATTGCAAAATCCCCCGACCACCAACGGTATTACAATGGCATGGCAAGGTAGAATATTTTGCAACGAAATTAATACTTTTTTTTTTATTAGAGCCTGACTAATTAGGATATTCAGCGGAGTGCATAATACTTCGGTGTTATTTTCTGTGTTGTGCAGAGATTCGTGTGAATATAATTGAAATTGGAGCAGTAGGCAACGAGCGTAATGCGATCGTCGTTTGGTAACGATGAAAGAGAGAGAGAGAGAGAGAGAGAGAGAGAGAGAGAGAGAGAGAGAGAGAGAGAGAGAGAGAGCCTTCCTTCGAAAACCTACAGATGAGAATCTGCCCTTCGGGCAGATGAGACAGAATGCCTACCAGTGATTACCTGCGACGTTAGACAGACAGGCGGACAGACAGACAGGCTTAACGAGACACACACACACCCAGGACAGAGACAGAAGAAAATATGAAAGAGTTACCAGAGGGCGTGAAATGAGGAACTGATAAACACATAAAAACAATCCATGAAACGAACAGCGCACGAGAGGAACTAATGTAAACAAATAATAACGACTAGAACTAGCAAAAGAAGAAGCATGTATCTATATACACAGAGCAAAACAAAAACACAGCTGAAGGACTGAGTGGAGAAAACGGAGAGACAGAAAAAGCTGTATCGAGGCGAAGGAAGACACTGTGCAACTCAAAACTGGTCCAACATTTCCTCTCCACTTCCCAGTGGGCTCCACTGAGACACAGAAGCTAAAGGTTGGGTGGGTGGGTGGGTGGGTAGTGGGTGCTTTGTGGTGGGCGGTGGTGGTGAGAGAATCCCGTCCTAAAAGAGACACCAATTAAAGTCCAGTTACAGTATTTTCAAAGTTGTGCCTCCGGTCAATTGTGGCGCCGCGAGGCTGAGTCGGATTCAATTATATCTTGAAAAGGTATTGAGGAATGGGTCTGGCCGGGGAATGGTAGACCAGAGAAGAGCCTGCGACTCCCTCAGCGGCACGGCGGGGCCGGACTGGACCGCTGGGGGAAGTTTTAATGATTTTCACAGTCCTTTTGTTTACTATAACAGGAATGTCTTTTTTTTTTTCTCTCTCTCTCTCTCTCTCTCTCTCTCTCTCTCTCTCTCTCTCTCTCTCTCTCTCTTTCCCTCTCTCTCTCCGTAGGCGCCTCCTGAGGGGTAAATGGGGCTACGTCTGTTCCCCCAGCGAGCGTTCGCCTTTTTCCCGCCCCAGGGCAAATCACACGTCGGGTTCTTGCGACTCACCTGCGCGAGATTTTTAAAGAATTGGACGAGGGAAATCCTCACATCCAGCTGCAGGGCATTAAGGACCTTAAAGTGATTATCAAAAACTGGTAAACTGACATGGAAGTGTAGGCTTAATGATAAAATAGGCACGGCACAAGGATGGAACTAAGGACATAACAAATAATGAATAAATGAAGGAAATACGAGCAGCTTGTAACTACTCCACTGTCACAGGTGTGGAAGGTGGAGAGACGATAGATAAAACTAACATGGCTTCCCTTACGGCTTAACTCTGACACTGTTCATAATTACATTTTCATCTAATTTTTCCTTATTTAGGGTAAATGTGTTGCATTCTGTTCACTGGAGTATTCAAGTTGTCTAAAGAATTTAAATCCCTCGTGGACAGCGGTACGACCCTTGAGCACGACGGTACGACCCTTAAGCACGACGGTACGACCCTTGAACACAACGGTACGACCCCTCGGGTACTGTGGCTTGGCATTTGGCCTGGCCCTCATGAATCGGATGAAAGGTCACACCATCACACCTAAGGGTCGTACCGTCGTGCTCTAGGATCGTACTGCCGTGCTTAAGGAGATTAACAATAACATAGATAACAGTAAAATGTTCAATACACTGTGATCTCCATTTCTTACCCTGTAGTTGGCCCGAGTGACAAACATATTTCAATACTGACTGTCTACATACTGTTTGTATACAGTTTACACCACACACACACACACACACAGACACACACGCACACACACGCACACACACACACACACACACACAGGGCTGGACAATACTCAACTGCTCCAGGTCGACAAAGGAGGATTTTCCGCCGTCTTGGTCAACAATAATAACAGCGTCTTCCTCCACATTATGTCAACTGTTTACTTCGAGGATTCTGAGGTCATGGTTCGAGGATCTGGGATTTCATGGGAACTGCACCAGAACAGTTTATGATTAGCTTTTAGGAAGATAAATCAGAAAGATATCGTATCATTAATAATGTCATTAACTGATGATGATTATTATCATCGTAATGATTGTCATTCCAGTGATCAGTTCCACTACTAGGGTCTTAAAAGGAGATGAAATGATACATTGTCTTCTGTTTCGTCAGTCGAATTCTAGCTTTCCCATCTCCCCCTAAATCTCCCTTGTTCATGTGGGAGGGCAGACAGAAATCACACTCCCCTACGAAGGCAAGCGAAAAGAAATTTCTCAGTGCAGTGGGGAACCTCACGACCGTAATCCCGGTGGAGGCAAATCTCGCTTACCAAATGCACTTTGCATTACTCGTGAACCCAGAAAAACCTAGCCAATAATGTATGAACCAGTCCAGGACTGTTAAAAACTTAGTTCGCTAAGGGCTTCCACGGCGTTACTCGGTAGGGCAGCGCAACGATCTACGTACGGCGGGACTACTTGCCAGGGTGGTGTATGTAAAGGACTGGATCAAGTACGGACGGAGGGAGGTGTCCGTTGACGACCGAGGTGGGTGGATAGTCCACGTGACCTTCACGCAGGTTCTCGAAGGAGTGTGCCAGAGAAAGAGGCTGTGTTCATTACTGCTGCTTCTCCGAGACCGTAAGATAAGTAAGAATTAAAGTATAACTACTACTAATACTACCACTTGTACTACTACTACTACTACTACTAATAATAATAATAATAATAATAATAATAATATCAATGATAACAATAACAATAATAATAACTTCGTTAAGGACACCATAATCTCCTGCTGCAATATATAAAAAGAAATTTGTTTGTTTCCAGTTTTATTCCATAAAAGGGAGTAGGAGACAATAGGACAGTGTCTGTGAGAGTAGAGGAGGGAAGGAAATTGGCTGTGAGAGTATGGGAGGGGAGAACAATGGCTGGGAGAGTATGGGAAGGGGAGGACAGCGTCAGTGAGGGTGTGGGAGAGGAGGACCATGTCTGTGAGAGTATGGAAGAGGAAAAGAATAGGAAGGAAAGAAAGACGGAAGGGGAACAATAGATAATGGAAAGGAAACGAGAGAGAGAGAGAGAGAGAGAGAGAGAGAGAGAGAGAGAGAGAGAGAGAGAGAGAGAGAGAGAGAGAG
>JAYMFT010396473.1:0-19265 GCA_038088735.1 Panulirus argus
CGAATTATCACACAATGTTTGACAATTCTTATCATTCTAATACTTGATTACAACTCTTAATGAATCTGAAACAATATTTCAACCCCCAATCGTATTCAGTGTATATAAAATAGTCCTTATACTGAGGTCTCCAAGGAAATCTATTTTCCTGATAAAAAAAAATACCATACATTCCAGGTAATAGTTCAAGGAATTCTTTTCCCAAAGAAACATTGTTTGAAAATTAAAATATACCAAAATGAATTTATTCTATACCTAAAATAAGAAAAAAAGAGTTTAAAATGCTTTCCCATGCCGGTATACAAGAAATAAATACAAAGCAAATTATCAAAAAATATTTGAAATTCTTATTATTCTAATGATTAATTCAAAACATTAACATATCTTAAACAGTATTTCAACCCCACATTCGTATTTAGTGTGAAAAATAGGTAATATACTGAGATGTACAAGGAAATCTATTTTCCTGAGAAAAATACCAAAAATTGCAGGAATTAATTCAAGGTATTTTTTCCCAAAAAGTCTTTTTTTTTTTTGAAAATTGAAATATACCACAATGACACTCTTCAATACTTCAAATAATCAGAAAAAAAAGTCTCAAAATGAGTTTTTTTCCGATACACACCTAATAAATACAAAACCTATTTTCAAAACATCTTTGAAAAATCATATCATTCTAAAAGTTAATTACCAGCAATATTTCAACCCCTGATTCGCATTCAGTGTGTAAAGTAGTGCTTACACTAAGGTGTAAAGGAAATAAATATAAAGATGAATAAATAATAAGAGAATTATCACAAAATCCTTGAAAATTCTTATTATTCTAATACTTTATTACAAGCCTTAATCTGAAATAATATTTCAACACCAGATTCGCATTCAGAGTGTAAAATAGTCCTTATAATGAGGTGTACAAGGAAATCTATTTTCCTGAGAAAAATACCCTGAAAAACTGCTTGTTTGAAAATTTAAATATACCACAATGAAACTCATCTATTCTTGAAATTATCAGAGAAAAAGTCTCAAATTGCTTTCCCTTACCGTTAGACACCCAATAAATACGATGCGAATTTTATCAAAAAATCTTTGAAAATCATATCATTCAATACATTAATTACCAACAATTTTTCAACTCCATATTCGTTATCACTGCGTGAAATAGTCCTTATACTGAAGTGTACAAAGAAATCTGTTTTCCTGAGAGATACCTAAAATTGCAGGTAATAGTTCAAGGTATTTTTTTGCAAAAAAGAATTATTGTTTGAAAATTAAAATATACCACAATCAAGCTTGTCTACACTTGAAATAATCACAAAAAAGTCTCAAAATACATTTAATTACCGATATATACCCAATAAATACAAAGCGATTTATCACAAAATCTTTCAAAAATCTTATCATTTTAATACTTAATTACTAGCCATAATTAATTAATTCAATCCCATATTCGTATTTAGTGTGTAAAATAGTCCTTATACTGAGTTGTACAAGAAAATAAATAGATGGATGAATAGATAATAAGCGAATTATCACACAATGTTTGACAATTCTTATCATTATAGTACTTGATTACAGCTCTTAATGAATCTAAAACGATAATTCAGCCCCCAGTTCTATTCAGTGTGTAAATAGTCCTTATACTGAGGTCTCCAAGGAAATCTATTTTGCTGATAAAAATACCATACATTACAGGAAATAGTTCAGGGTATTCTTTTCCCAAAAAGCATTGCTTGAAAATAAAAAAACATCAAAATGAATTTATTCTATATCTGAAATAATAATAAAAAAAAAAATTGAAATGCTTTCCCTCACCGATAGATAACCAAAAATACAAAGCAAATTATCACAAAATCCTTGAAAATCTTATCATTCAAATAATTAATTCAAAACATTAATATATCTTAAACAATATTTAAACCCCACATTTGTATTTAGTTTGAAAAATAGGTAATATACTGAGATGTACAAGGAAATCTATTTTCCTGAGAAAAATACCAAAAGTTGCAGGTATTGGCTCAAGTTATTTTTCCCCAAAATTTCTTTTTATTTGAAAATTGAAATATACCGCAATGACACTCTTCTATACTTCAAATAATCAGAAAAAAGTCTCAAAATGAGTTTCTTACCGATACACACCTTATAAATACAAAACCAATTTTCACAAAGTCTTTGAAAAATAATATCATTCTAAAAGTTAATTACAAGCAATATTTCATCCCCTGATTCGCATTCAGTGTGTAAAATAGTGCTTATACTGAGGTGAAAAGGAAATAAATATATAGATGAATAAATAATAAGAGAATTTTCACGAAATCTTTGAAAATTCTTATTATTCTAATGCCTTATTACAAGCTTCAATAAATCTGAAATAACATTTCAACACTAGATTCGCATTCAGAGCGTAAGATAGTCCTTATAATGAGGTGTACAAGGAAATCTATTTTCCTGAGAAAAATACCTTGAAAAACTGTTTGTGTAAAAATTTAAATATACCACAATGAAACTCATCTATACTTGAAATAATGAGAGAAAAAGTCTCAAAATGCTTTCCCTTACCGTTAGACACCCAATAAATACAAAGCGAATCTTATCAAAAAAATCTTTGAAAATATCATCATTCAATAAGTTAATTACCAACAATATTTCAACCCCATATTCGTTATTAGTGTGTAAAATAGTCCTTATACTGAGGTGTACAAAGAAATCTGTTTTCCTGAGAAAAATACCTAAAATTGCAGGTAATAGTTCAAGGTATTTTTTACTCAAAAGAATTATTCTTTGAAAATTAAAATATATCACAATCAAACTCTTCTATACTTGAAATAATCACAGAAAATGTCTCAAAATACATTTTATTACCGGTAAATACCCAATAAATACGAAGCGAATTATTACAAAATCTTTCCAAAATCTTATCATTTTAATACTTAATTACTAGCCATAATTAATTAATTCAATCCCATATTCGCATATAGTGTGTAAAATAGTGCTTATACTGAGGTGTACAAGAAAATAAATAGATAGATGAATACATAATAAGCGAATTATCAAACAATGTTTGACAATTCTTTTCATTCTAATAATAGATTACAACTCTTAATGAGTCTCATACAATATTTCAACCCCCAATCGTATTCAGTGTGTAAAATAGTCCTTATATTGAGGTCTTCAAGGAAATCCATTTACCTGATAAAAATACCATACATTGCAGGAAATAGTTCAGCTAATTCTTTTCCCAAAAAAACATTGTTTGAAAATCGAAATATACCAAAAAGAATTATTTCTATGCCTGAAATAATAAGAAAAAAAAGAGTTTGAAATGCTTTCCCTCACCAATAGATAACCAATAAATACAAAGCAAATTATCAAAAAAAAATTGAAAATCTTATTATTCTAATAATTAATTCAAAACATTAATATATCTTAGACAATATTTCAACCCCACATTTGTATTTACTGTGAAAAATAGGTAATATACTGAAATGTATAAGGAAATCTATTTTCCTGAGAAAAATACCAAAAATTGCAGTTATTAGTTCAAGGTATTTTTTTCCAAATATTTCTTTTTCTTTGAAAATTGAAATATACCATAATGACACTCTTCAGTACTTCAAATAATCAGAAAAAATGTCTCAAAATGAGTTCCATACAGATAGACACCTAAAAAATACAAAACCTATTTTCACAAATCTTTGAAAAATCTTATCATTCTAAAAGTTAATTACCAGCAATATTTCAACCTTCTGATTCGCATTCATTGTGTAAAATAGTACTTATACTGAGGTGTAAAGGAAATAAATATATAGATGAATAAATAATGAGAGAATTATCACAAAATCTTTGAAAATTCTTATTATTCTAATACTTTATTACAAGCCTTAATGAATCTGAAATAATATTTCAACGTCAGATTCGTATTTTGCATGTAAAATAGTCCTTATAATAAGGTGTACAAGGAAAGCTATTTTCCTAAGAAAAATACCTTGAAAAACTGTTTGTTTGAAAATTTATATATACCACATTTGAACACATCTATAATGAAATAATCAGAGAAAAAGTCTCAAAATGCTTTCCCTTACCGATAGATACCCATTAAATACGAAGCGAATTTTATCAAAAATCTTTGAAAATCTTATCATCCATTAAGTTAATTACCAACAATATTTCAACCCCATATTCGTTATCAGTGTGTAAAATAGTCCTTTTACTGAGGTGTACAAAGAAATCTGTTTTCCTGAGAAAAATACCTAAAACTGCAGGTAATAGTTCAAGGTATTTTTTACCCAAAAGGAATTATTGTTTGTAAATTAAAATATACTACAATCAAACTCTTCTCTACTTGATATAATCACAGAAAAAGTCTCAAGCTATATTTTATTATCGATAGACACCCAATAAATACGAAGCGAGTTATCACAAAATCTTTCCAAGATCTTGTCATTTTAATACATAATAACTAGCTATAATTAATCAATTCAATCCCATATTCGTATATAGTGTGTAAAATAGTCCTTATACTGAGGTGTACAAGAAAGTAAATAGATATTTGAATAGATAGTAAGTGAATTATCACACAATGTTTGACAATTCTTATCATTCTAATACTTGATTACAACTCTTGATGAATCTGAAAAAATATTTCAACCCCTAATCATATTCAGTGTGTAAAATAGTCCTCATACTGAGGTTTCCAAGGAAATCTATTTTGCTAATAAAAATACCATATTTTGCTGGTAATAGTTCAGGGAATTCTTTTCCCAAAAAACATTGCTTGAAAATTAAATTATACCAAAATGAATTTATTCTATACCTTAAATAGAAAGAAATAAAAGTTTCAAATGCTTTTCCTTACCGATATATAACCAATAAACACAAAGGAAATTATCACAAAATCTTTCAAATTGTTTTTATTCGAATAATTAACTCCAAGCAATAATATATATTAAACAATATTTCAACCCCACATTTGTATTTAGTGTAAAAAAATAGGTAATATACTGAGATGTACAAGGAAATCTATTTTACTAAGAAAAATACCAAAAATTGCGGGTAATAGTTCAAGATATTTTATTCCAAAAAAAAAATTTTTTCAAATTTGAAATATAACACAATGATATTCTTCTATACTTCAAATAATCAGAAAAAAAAAGTCTTAAAATGCTTTCCCTTACCGAGAGACTCCCAATAAATACAAAACCAATTTTCATAAAATCTTTGAAAAATTTTGATCATTCTTAAAGTTAATTGCCAGAAATCTTTCAGCCCCAGATTCGCATTAAGAGTGTAAAATAGTACTTATACTGAGGTGTAAAGAGAATAAATATTTAGATGAATAAATAATAAGAGGATTATCACAAAATCTTCGAAAATTCTTATCATTCTAAAACTTTATTACAAGCTTTAATGAATCTGAAGTAATATTTCAACACCAGATTCGCATTCAGAGTGTAAAATAGTCATTATAATGAGGTGTACAAAGAAATCTATTTTCCTCAGAAAAATACCCAGAAAAACTTCTTTGTTTGAAAATTGAAATATACCACAATGAAACTCATCTATACTTGAAATGATCAGAGAAAAAGTCTAGAAATGCTTTCCCTTACCGATAGATGCCCAATAAATACGAAGCGAATTATCACAAAATCATTGAAAAATCTTATCTTTCTAATAATCATTTACAAGCCATAATTAATGTTAAACAATATTTTAACCTCATATTCCTATTCAGTGTGAAAAATGATCTTTATACTGAGGTGTCGAAGGAAATCTATTTTTCTGAAAAAATACCAATATTTGCCAGGGCATTTTTTTTTACCCACAAAGACCTTTTGTTTGAGAATTAAAACACACTACAATGAAAGTCATCTATACTTGAAAGAATCACAGAAAAAGTTTCAAGATACTTTCCCTTACTGATAGATATCTAATAAATAGTGAAATATCATAAAATCTTTGAAAAGCCTTTTATTTTAATACTTGATTGCAAGCCTTAATGAATCTTGAAATATATTTCTACCCAAGATTCGTATTCATTGTGTAAAATAGTCCTTATACTGAGGTGTACAAGGATATAAGTACAATAATAATATGGGAATTATCACTAAATCTTTGAAAATTCTTCTCATTCTAATAATTAATTACAAGCCTTCATGAATCTGAAACAATATCTTCCGAAGAAAAACACCAAAAATTGCAGGTAGTAGTTGAGGGTACTTTTTCCCTCAAGTACTTTTTGTTTGAAAATTGAAATATACCACAGTGAAACTCTTCTGTACTTGAAATAATCACAGAGGAAGTTTCAACCCCAGATACGTATTCAGTGTGTAAAATATTCCTTATACTGAGGTGTAAAAGGAAATCTATTTTCCTGAGAAAAACAACAAAAATTGCAGGTAATAGTTCAGGGTATTTTTTACCCCAAAAAGATTTTTGTTTCAAAATTGAAATATACTACAATGAAACTCTTCTGTATTTGAAATAATCAAAGAAAAGTTTCAAACTGCTTTCACTTACCGACAGTAAATACGAAGCGAATGTTATCAAAAAATCTTTAAAAACCTTATCATTCAATAAGTTAAATACCAATAATATTTCAACCCCATATTCGTTTTCAGTGTGTAAAATAGTCCTTATACTGAGGTGCAAAAAGGAATTTATTTTCCTGAGAAAAATACCAAAAATTACAGGTTATAATAGTTCAGGGTATTTTTTACCTAAAAAGAATTTTTGTTTGAAAATTGAAATATACCACAATCAAACTCTTCTATACTTGAAATAATCACAGAAAAAGTCTTAAAAAGCATTTTATTACCGATAGATACCCAATAAATACGAAGTGAATTATTGCAAAATCTTTCAAAAATCTTATCATTTTAATAGATAATTACTAGCCATAATTAATTAATTCAATCCTATATTCATATTTAGTGTGTAAAATTGTCCTTATACTGAGGTATAAAATTGTCCTTATACTGAGGTGTAAAATTGTCCTTATACTGAGGTATAAATAGATAGATGAATAGATAATAAGCGAATTACCACACAATATTTGACAATTCTTATCATTCTAATACTTAATAACAACTCTTAATGAACCTGAAACAATATTTCAACCCCCAGTCATATTCAGTGTGTAAAATAGTCCTTATACTGAGGTCTCCAAGGAAATCTATTTTTCTAATAAAAATACCATATATTGCAGGTAATAGTTCAGGGTATTTTTTCCCCAAAAAAAATTTGCTTGAAAATTAAAATATACCAAAATGAATTTATTCTATACTTGAAATAATTAGAAAAGCAAAAGTTCAAAATGCTTTCCCTTACCGATAGATAACCAATAAATACGAAGCAAATTATCACAAAATCGTCGAAAATCTTATTATTCTAATAATTAATTCCAAGCCTTAATATATCTTAAACAATATTTCAACCCCACATTCGTATATATTGTGAAAAATAGGTAATATACTGAGATGTACAAGGAAATATATTTTGCTGAGAAAAATATCAAAAATTGCAGGTAATAGTTCAAGGTATTTTATCCCACAAAAACTTTTCGTTTCAAAATTGAAATATACCACAATGAAACTCTTCAACACTTCAAATAATCAGAGAAAATTTCTCAAAATGCTTTCCCTTACCGATAGACACCCAATAAATACAAAACCAATTTTACACAAAGTCTTTGAAAATTCTCATCATTCTAAAAGTAAATTACCAGCAATATTTCAACCCCAGATTCGCATTCAGTGTGTAAAATAGTACTTATACTGAGGTGTAAAGAAAGTAAATATATAGATGAATAAATAATAAGAGAATTATCACAAAATGTTTGAAAATTCTTATCATTCTAATACTTTATTACAAGCCTTAATGAATCTGAAATAATTTTTCAACACCAGATTCGCATTCAGAGTGTAAAATAGTCTTTATAATGAGGTGTACAAGGAAATCTATTTTCCTTAGAAAAATACCAAAAAAAAAAAACTGTTTGTTTGAACATTGAAATATACTACAATGAAACTCATCTTTGCTTGAAATAATCAGAGAAAAAGTCTCAAAATGCTTTCCCTTACCGATAGATACCCAATAAATACGAAGCGAGTCATCAAAAAATCATTGAACGATCTTATTCTAATAATTAATTACAAGCCATAATTAATCTTAAACAATATTCTAACCTTATATTCGTATTCAGTGTGTAAAAGTCTTTATACTGAGGTTTCTAAGGAAATCTATTTCTCTGAAAAAATACCAATATTTGTCAGGACATTTCTTTACCCACAGAAACCTTTTGCTTGAGAATTAAAACACAACACAATGAAACTAAACTGTACTTGAAATAATCACAGAAAAAGTTTCAAGATACTTTCCCTTACCGATATATATCTAATAAATATTAAGTGATATATCATAAAATCTATGAAAAACCTTATAATTCTAATACTTGATTGCAAGCCTTAATGAATTTTAAAATATATTTCTACCCAAGGTTCGTATTCATTGTGTAAATTAGTCCTTATACTAAAGTGTACAAGGAAACAAGTGTAATAATAATATGGGAATTATCACTAAATCTTTGAAAATTCTTATTATTCTAATAATTAATTACAAGCCTTAATGAATCTGAAACAATATCTTCCTAAGAAAAACACCAAAAATTGCAGGTAATAGTTCAGGGTATTTTTTTCCCTCAAAAATTCTTTCTTTGAAAATTGAAATATACCACAGTGAAACTCTTCTGTACTTGAAATAATCACGGAAGAAGTTTCAACGCCAGATACGTATTCAGTGTGCGAAATATTCCTTATACTCAGGTGTAAAAGGAAATCTATTTTCTTAAGAAAAACAACAAAAATTGCAGGTAATAGTTCAGGGTATTTTTTGCCTCAAAATAAATTTTGCTTCAAAATTGAAATATACTACAATGAAACTCTTCTGTACTTGAAGAAACCAAAGAAAAAGTTTCAAACTGCTTTCATTTAACGACATTTACACCAACAGTATTTCAACACCATATTCAATTTCAGTGTGTAAAATAGTCCCTAAACTGAGGTATACAAAGAAATCTATTTTCCTGAGAAAAATACCAAAAATTACAGATTATAATAGTTCAGGGTATTTTTTTACCTAAAATGAATTTTTGTTTGAAAATTGAAATATACCACAATCAAACTCTTCTATACTTGAAAAAAATCACAAAAGAGTTCTCAAAGTGCATTTTATTATCGATAGATACCCAATAAATACGAAGCGAATTATCACTAAATCTCTCCAAAATCTTATCATTTAATACTTAATTACAAGCCATAATTAGTCTTCAACAGTATTTCAATCCTATATTTGTATTTAGTGTGTAAAATAGTCCTTATACTGAGGTGTACAAGAAAATAAATAGATAGATGAATAGATAATAAGATAATTATCACACAATCTTTGACAATTCTTATCATTCTAATACTTAATTACATCTCTTAATGAATCTGGAACAATATTTCAACCCCCGAATCGTATTCAGTGTATAAAATAGTCCTTATACTGATAAAAATGCCATACATTGCAGGAAAAAGTTCAGGGCATTCTTTTCCTAAGAAAACTTTGTTTGAAAATTAAAATATACCAAAACAAATTCATTCTATACCTGAAATAATAAGAAAAAAAGTTCAAAATGCTTACCCTTACCTATAGATAATCAATCAATACGATCTTATTATTCTAATAATTAATTCCAAGCCTTAATATATCTTAAACAATATTTCAACCCCACATTTATATTTATCGTGAAAAATAGGTAATATACTGAGGCGTAAAAGGGAATCTAATTTTCCTGAGAAAAATACCAAAAATGCATGTAATGGTTCAAGGTATTTTATCCCGAAAAAAAAATTTTGTTTCAAATTTGAAATATACCACAATGAAACTCTTCTATACTTCAAACAATCAGAGAAAAAGTCTGAAAATGCTTTCCCTTACCGATAGACAACCAATAAATACAAAACCAGTTTTCACAAAACCTTTGAAAAATCTTATCATTCTAAAAGTTAATTACCAGCAATATTTCAATCCCAGATTCGCATTCAGTATGTAAAATAGTACTTATACTGAGGCATAAAGAAAATAAATATATAGATGAATAAAAAATAAGAGAATTTTCACAGAATCTTTGAAAATTCATATGATTTTGATACTTCATTACAAGCCTTAATGAATCTGAAATAATATTTCAACACCAGATTCGTATTCAGAATGTAATATAGCCTTTATATTGAGGTGTACAAGGAAATCTATTTTCCTTAGAAAAATACCCAGAAAAACTGTTAGTTTGAAAATGGGAATATACCACAATGAAACTCATCTGTACTTGAAATAATCAGAGAAAAAGTCTCAAAATGCTTTCCCTTACAGATAAATACCCAATAAATACGAAGCGAATTATCACAAAATCTTTGAAAAATATTACCATTCTAATAATTAATTATAAACCATAATTAATCTTAAACAAACTCTTAACACAATATTCGCATTCAGTGTGTAAAATAGTCTTTATACTGAGGTGCCCAAGGAAATCTATTTTTCTGAAAAAGATACCAATATTTTCCAGGGCATTTTTTACCCACAGAAACCTTTTGTTTGAGAATTAAAACACACCACAATGAAACTCATCTATACTTGAAATAATCAAAGAAAAAGTTTCAAGATACTTTCTCTTACCGATAGATATCTAATAAATAGTAAGTGAAATATCATAAAATCTTTGAAAAACCTTATCATTCTAATACTTGATTGCAAGCCTTAATGAATCTTAAAATATATTTCTACCCATACATTGTGTAAAATAGTTCTTATACGGAGGTGTAGAAGAAAATATGTATAATAATAAGCGAATTATCAAAGAATCTTTGAAAATTCTTATTATTCCACTAAGGAATTACAAGCCGTAATGAATCTGAAACAATATTTTCCTGAGAAAAACACCAAAGATTGCAGGTAATAGTTCAGATTATTTTTTCCCTCAAAAATCTTTTATTTGAAAATTGAAATATACCACAGTGAAACTCTTCTGTACTTGAAATAATCACAGAGGAAGCTTCAACCCCAGGTACGTATTCAGTGTGTAAAATTGTCCTTATAATGAGGTGTAAACAGAAATCTATTTTCCTGTGAAAAACACCAAAAATAACAGGTTATAATAGTTCAGGGTATTTTTTACCTAAAAAGAATTTTTGTTTGAAAATCAAAATGTACCACAATCAAACTCTTCTATACTTGAAATAATCACAAAACAAAGTCTCAAAATGCATTTTATTACAGATAGATACCCAATAAATACGAAGCGAATTATCACTAAATCTTTCCAAAATCTTATCATTTTAATACTTAATTACAAGCCATAATTAATCTTAAACAGTATTTCAATCCCATATTCGTATTTAGTGTGTAAAATAGTCCTTATACTGAGGTGTACAAGAAAAAATAGATAAATGAATAGATAATAAGCGAATTATCACACAATCTTTGACAGTTCTCATCATTTTAATACTTAATTACATCTCTTAATGAGTCTGAAATAATATTTCAACCCCGAATCGTATTCAGTGTATAAAATAGTCCTTATACTGAGGTCTCCAAGGAAATCTATTTTGCTGACAAAAATGCCATATATTGCAGGTAATAGTTCAAGGTATTTTTTCCCAAAAAAGCTTTGTTTGAAGATCAAAATGTAACAAAATTAATTTATTCTATACCTGAAATAATAAGAAAAAAGTTCAAAATTATTTCCCTTACCGATAGATAATCAATAAATACGAAGTAAATTATGACAAAATCTTTGAAAATCTAATTATTCTAGTAATTAGTTCCAAGCCTTAATATATCTTAAACAATATTTCAACCCCACATTCGTATTTATTGTGAAAAATAGGTAATATAATGAGGTGTAAAAGGAAATCTATTTTCCTGAGAAAAATACCAAATATTGCAGGTAATAGTTCAAGGTAATGGTTCAACGTATTTTATCCCACAAAACGCTTTTTTTTTTAATTGAAATATACCATAATGACACTCTTCTATACTTCAAATAATCAGAGAAAAAGTCTCAAAATGATGTCCTTACCGATAAACAACCAATAAATACAAAACCAATTTCCACAAAATCTTTGAAAAATCTTTTCATTCTAAAAGTTAATTGTAAGCAATACTTCAATCCCAGATTCGCATTCAGTGCTAAATAGTACTTATACTGAGGTATAAAGAAAATAAATATATAGATGAATAAATAATAAGAGAATTATCACAAAATCTTTGAAAATTCTTATCATTCTAACACTTTATTACAAGCCTTAATGAATCTGTAATAATATTTCTACACTAGATTCGTATTCAGTGTAAAATAGTCTTTATAAGGATGTGTACAAGGAAATCTATTTTCCTTAGAAAAATGCCCAGAAAAACCGTTTGTTTAAAAACTGAAATATACCACAAAGAAACTCTTCTATGCTTGAAATTATCAGAGAAAGTGTCTCAAAATGCTTTCCCTTACCGATAGATACCCAATGAATACGAAGCGAATTATCACAAAATCTTTGAAAAATATTATCATTCTAATAATTAATTAAAAGCCATAATTAATTTAAAGCAATATTTTAACCCCATATTCGTATTCAGAGTGTAAAATAGTCTTTATACTGAGGTGCCCAAGGAAATCTATTTTTCTGAAAAAGAAATACCAATATTTTCCAGGGCATTTTTTACCCAGAGAAACCTTTTGTTTGAGAATTAAAACACACCACAAAGAAACTCATCTATACTTGAAATAATCAAAGAAAACGTTTCAAGATACTTTCTCTTACCGATAGATATCTAATAAATAGTAAGTGAAATATCATAAGATCTTGAAAACCTTATTATTCTAATACTTGATTACAAGCCTTAATGAATCTTAAAATATATTTCTACACAAGATTCGTATTCATTGTGTAAAATAGTCCTCATACTGAGGTGTACAAGGAAATAAGCATAATAATAAGCGAATTATCACAAAATCTTTGAAAATTCTTATTATTCTAATAATTAATTGCAAGCCTTAATGAATCTGAAACAATATTTTCCTAAAAAGCACCAAAAATTGCAGGTAATAGTTCAGGGTGTTTTTTACCTCAAAATTTTTTTGTTTGAAAATTGAAATATACCACAGTGAAACTCTTCTCTACTTGAAATAATCACAGAAAAAGTTTCAACCCCAGATACGTATTCAGTGTGTAAAATATTCCTTATACTGAGGTGTAAAAGGAAATCTCTTTTCTTGAGAAACACACCGAAAATTGCAGGTAAAAGTTCAGGGTATTTTTTACCCCAAAAAGATTTTTGTTTCAAAATTGAAGTATACTACAATGAAACTCTTCTATACTTGAAATAACCACAGAAAAAATTTCAAATTCTTTCACTTTCCGACAGACACTTAATAAATACGAAGCGAATGTTATCAAAAAATTTTTGAAAATCTTATCATTCAGTAAGTTAATTACCGACAATATTTCAACCCCATATTCGTTTTCAGTGTGTAAAATATTCCTTATACTGTGGTGTACAAGGAAATCAATTTTCTTGAGAAAAGAACCAAAAACTACAAATAATAGTTCAGGGTATCTTTTACCTAAAAAGAGTTTTTGTTTGAAAATTAAAATTTACCAAAACCAAACTCTTCTATACCTGATATAATCACAGAAAAAGTCTCAAAATACATTTTATTACCGATAGATACCCAATAAATACGAAGCGAATTATCACAAAATCTTTCAAAATTCTTATCATTTTACTACTTAATCACAAGCCAAAATAAATCTTAAACAGTATTTCAATCCCATATTCATATTTAGTGTGTAAAATAGTCCTTATACTGAGGTGTACAAGAAAATAAATTAATAGATGAAAAGATAAAAAGCGAATTATCACACAATGTTTGACAATTCTTATCATTCTAATACTTAATTAAAACTCTTAATGAATCTGAAACAATATTTCAACTCCCGAATCGTATTCAGTGTGTAATGTAGTCCTTACACTGTGGTCTCCAAGGAAATCTGTTTGCTGATAAAAAATGCCATGTATTTTTTTCCCAAAAAAACTTTGTTTGAAATTAAAATATACCAAAATGAATTTATTTTATACATGAATAATAAGAAAAAAAGCTCAAAATGCTTTCCCTTACCGATAGATAACCAATAAATACGAAGTAAATTATTACAAAATCTTTGAAAATCTTATTCTAATAATTAATTTCAAGCCTTGATATATCTTAAACAATATTTCAACCCCATATTCGTATTTATTGTGAAAAATAGGTAATATACAGAGGTGTTCAAGGAAATCTATTTTCCTGAGAAAAATACCAAAAATTGTAGGTAATACTTCAAGGTATTTTTTCCAAAAAAAAATTTTTGTTTCAAAATTAAAATATACCACAATGAAACTCTTCTATACTTAAAATAATCAGAGAAAAAGTCTCAAAATGCTTTCCCTTACCAACAGACACTCGATAAATACAAAACCAATTTACACAAAATCTTTGAAAAATATTATCATTCTAAAAGTTAATTACCAGCAATATTTCAACCCCAGATTCGCATTCAGTGTGTAAAATATTGCTTATACTGAGGTGTAAAGAAAATGAATATATATAGATGAATAAATAATACGAGAATTATCACAAACTTTTGAAAATTTTTATCTTTCTAATACTTTATTACAAGCCTTAATGAACCTGATATAATATTTCAACACCACATTCGTATTCAGAGTGCAAAATAGTCCCTATAATGAGGTGTACAAGGAAATCTATTTTCCTTATAAAAATACCCAGAAAAACTGTTTGTTTGGAAAATGAAATATACCACAATGAAACTCATCTATACTTGAAATAATCAAAGAAAAGTCTCAAAATGCTTTTCCTTACTGATAGATACCCAATAAATACGAAGCGAATTATCACAAAATCTTTGAAAAATATTATCATTCTAATAATCAATTACAAGCCATAATTAATCTTAAACAATATCTTAACCCCATATTCGTATTCAGTGTGAAAAATAGTCTTTACACTGAGGTATCCAAGGAAATCTATTTTTCCGGAAAAAATACCAATATTTGCCAGGGCATTTTTTACCCAAAGAAACCTTTTGTTTGAGAATTAAAACACACCACAATGAAACTCTTCTATACTTGAAATAATCACAGAAAAAGTTTCAAGATACTTTCCCTTACCAATAGATATTTAATAAATAGTAAATGAAATATCATAAAATCTTATTATTCTAATACTTGATTACAAGCGTTAATGAATCTTTAAATATATTTCTACCTAAGATTGGTATTCATTGTGCAAAACAGTCCTTATACTGAGGTGTACAAAGGAAATAAGTATAATAATAAGCGAATTATCACAAAATCTTTGAAATTTCTTATCATTCTAATAATTGATTACAAACCTTAATGAATCTGAAACAATATTTCAACCCCAGATACGTATTCAGTATGTAAAATAGTGCTTATACTGAGGTGTAAAAGGAAATCTATTTTCCCGAGAAAAACATCAAAAATTGCGGGTAATAGTTCAGGGCATTTTTACCTCTTTTTTTTTTTTTTTTTTGAAAATTAAACTATACCACAATGAAACTCTTCTGTATTTGAAATAATCACAGAAAAAGTTTCAAATTGCTTTCACTTACCGATAGATACCCAATAAATACGAAGCGAATTTTATTACAAAATCTTCGAACAATCTTATCATTCAATAAGTTAATTACCAACAATATTTTACCCCATATTCGTTTTCAGTGTGTAAAATAGTCCTTATAATGAGTTGTACACAGAAATATATTTTCCTGGGAAAAATACCAAAAATTACAGGTATTAGTTCAGGGTATTTTTTACCCGAAAAGAACTTTTGTTTAAAGATTAAAATATAACAAAATGAAACTCTTCTATACTTAAAATAATCACAGAAAAAGTCTCAAAATGCATTTTATTACCGATAGATACCCAATAAATACGAAGCGAATTATCACAAAATCTTTGAAAAATCTTATCAATTTAATACTCAGTTAGAAGACATATTTAATCTTAAACAATAATTCAGTGCCGTATTCGTATTTAGTGTGTAAAATAGTCCTTGTACTGAGATGTTAAAGAAAATAAATAGATAGATAAATAAATAATAAGTGATTATCTCAATATTTGACAATTCTTATCACTCTAATGCTTAATTACAACCCTTAATGAATCTGAATCAATATTTCAACCCCCGATTCGTATTCAGTGCGTAAAATAGTCCTTATTCTGAGGTCTCCAAGGAAATCTATTTCCCTGAGAAAGATACCATAAATTGCAGGTAAAAGTTCAGGTTTTTTTTTTCCAAAAAAAAATTGTAAAAATTGAATTATACCTGAAATAATAAAAAAAAGTTCAAAATGCTTTCCCTTATCGATAGATAACCAATAAAAACGAAGCAAATTATCATTAAATCTTTGAAAATCTTATTATTCTAATACTTAATTCCAAGCCATAATATGTCTTAAACAATATTTCAACCCCAGATTCGTATCTAGTGTGTAAAATAGGTCATATAATGAGATGTACAAGGAAATCTATTTTCCTGAGAAAAATACCAAAGATTCCAGGTAATGTTGCAGGGTATATATATATTTTTTTTTTCCATTAACACTTTTTGTTTGAAAATTGACATACACCACAATCAAACTCTTCTATACTTGAAATAATCAGAGAAAAGGTCTCAAAATGCTTTCCCTTACCAATAGACACCCAACAAACACGAAACGAATTTTCAAAAAATCTTTAAAAAGTATTATCATTCTAAAAGTTAATTACCAACAATATTTCAACCCCGGATTCGCATTAAGTTTGTGAAATAGTACTTATACCGAGGTGCAAAGGAAATAAATATATAGATGAATAAATAATAAGAGAATTATAATAAAATCTTTAAAAATTCTTATCATTCTAATACTTTAGTACAAGCTTTAATGAATCTGAAACAATATTTCAACACCAGATTCGTATTCAGAGTGTAAATCAGTCCTTATACTGAGGTGTACAAGGAAATCTATTTTCCTAAGAAAAATACCCCGAAAAACTGTTTGTTTGAAAATTGAAATAAACCACAATGAAACTCATCTAGTCTTGAAATAATAAGAGAAAAAGTCTCAAAATGCTTTCCCTTACCAATAGATACCCAATAAATACGAAGCAAATTATCAAAAAATCTTTGAAATATCTTAATATTCTAATAATTAATTACAAGCCATAATTAATCTTAAACAATATTTTAACCCCATATTCGTATTCAGTGTGTAAAATAGCCCTTATAGTGAGATGTCCAAGGAAATCTATTTTTCTGAAAAAAATACCAAAATTTGCCAGGGTTCTTTCAGATACGTATTCAGTGTGTAAAATAGTCCTTATACTGAGGTGTACAAAGAAAGCTATTTTCCTGAGAATAATATCAAAAATTGCAGGTAAAAGTTCTGGGTATTTTTTACCCAAAAAGAAATTTTCTTTAAAAATTAAAACATACCACAATTAAACTCTTCAGTACTTGAAATAATCACAGTAAAAGTCTCAAAATGCATTCTATTACGGATAGATATCCAATAAATACGAAGCGAATTATCAAAAAATCTTTGAAAAATATTATCATTTTAATACTTAATTACAAGCCATAATTAATCTTAAACAATATTTCATAAGAAAAATACCAAAAATTGCAGGTAATAGTTCAGGGTATTTTTTATCCAAACAAAATTTTTTTTTGAAAATTGAGATATACCACTATGAAACTCTTCAATACTTAAAACAATCACAGAAAAAGTCTCAAAATGCATTTTATTACCGATAGATACCCAATAACCAAGAAGCGAATTATCACAAAATCTTTGAAAAATCTTTTCATTTTAATACTTAATTACGAGCCATAATTAACCTTAAACAATATTTCAATCCCATATTCATATATAGTGTGTAAAATAGTCCTTATACTGAGGTGTTCAAGAAAATAAATAGATAAATAAATAATAAGCGAATTATCACAACCTTTGACAATTCTTATCACTCTAATACTTATTTACAATGAATCTGAATTAATCTGAAACAATATTTCAACCCCCGATTCGTATTCAGTGTGTTAAATGGTCCTTATACTGAGGTCTCCAAGGAAATCTATTTTCCTGAGAATAATACCATAAATTGCAGGTAATAGTTTTTTTTTTTTCCAAAATTACTTTGTTTGAAAATTAAAATATACCACAATGAATCTAGTCTATACCTGAAATGATAAAAAAGGTCAAAATGCTTTCCCTTACCGATAGGTAACCAATAAATACGAAGCAAATTATCACAAAATCTTTGAAAATCTTATTATTCTAGTACTTAACTCCAAGCCATAATATGTCTTAAACAATATTTCAACCCCAGATTCGTATCTAGTGTGTAAAATAGGTCATATACTGAGGTGTACAAGGAAATCTATATTCCTGAGAAAAATACCAAAAATTGCAGGTAATGTTGCAGGGTATTTTTTTTTGCCAAAAACACTTTTTGCTTGAAAATTGAAATATACCACAATCAAACTCTTCTATACTTTAAATAATCAGAGAAAAGGTCTCAAAATGCTTTCCCTTACCGATAGACACCCAATAAATACGAAACGAATTTTTAAAAAATCTTTAAAAAGTATCATCATTCTAAAAGCTAATTACCAAAATATTTCAACTCCAGATTCGCATTAAGTTTGTAAAATAGATGAATTAATAATAAGAGAATTATAACAAAATCTTTGAAAATTCTTATCATCCTAATACTTTATTACAAGCCTTAATGAATCTGAAACAATATTTCAATATCAGATTCGTATTCAGAGTGTATATTAGTTCTTATACTGAGGTGTACAAGGAAATCTATTTTCCTGAGGAAGATACCCCGAAAAACTGTTTGTTTGAAAATTGAAATATACCACAATGAAAATCATCTATACTTGAAATAATCAGAGAAAAAGTCTGAAAATGCTTTCCCTTACCAATAGATACCTAATAAATACGAAGAGAATTATAACAAAATCTTTGAAAAATCTTATTATTCTAATAATTAATTACAAGCCATCATTCTAATAATTAATTACAGGCCATAATTAATCTTAAACAATATTTTAACCCCATATTCGTATTCAGTGTGTAAAATAGCCCTTATAGTGAGATGTC
>JAYMFT010396484.1:0-34543 GCA_038088735.1 Panulirus argus
CCCTCCCTCACTTTGCTCCTTGATATCTAGCTTCCTCTCCGGCCGATCTATCTCTGTGGTTGTTAATGGATCAGCCTTCCCCCTTTTTTCCATTAACAATGGTGTCCCTCAAGGGTCTGTACTGTCTGCAACACTTTTTCTCCTTTCATCAACGAGTTTCTCTCTTCCACAAGTAATCCAGTGCACTCATACGCTGATGACTCAGCACTGCATTCATCCACACCCTCCAATTCTGCTCCCTCTTCTCTCACTCAGTCTGCATCTCGCCTTGACACAGCTTCCTCAATAAACTCAGACTTGGACAGGCTATCTCAGTGGGGTACACAAAGTCTAGTTAAGTTTAATGCCTCCAAGACCTAATTTCTACCTATCTCTCAATCAAAAACTCCTCACAACTCTCATATCTCTTTTGACGGTTCTGTAATTCGGTCCCATCACATCCAATTATCTGAGATTTTCTATTTCTAAGTCTGCCAGAATTCTACTTGATCTTGTCAATGATCCTTAAGCCCTGTCTTTGTGAGCTGAATCATGCTCGAGTTCCTAGATGCTGGTCCATGCTTCAGAAAGCTGTCAACACCCAATGTTAAGAGCTTCAAACTCATGCCTTCTGGTGACCTTCCTGTCTCTCATCCTTTATTACATTTCTGATGTTATTCTCTACTTTCCATAAAAAAATGATACATTATTTCTCCTAACAGTTTAGGTCATCATCATCCAACAAACTACATATTTACTGCATGGTCACAGTGTATGTACAACCTTAAAGGGGACAGTTGTGCACTTATAATGCTGGTTCCTTGTATACAGAAAACAGCAGAATTTCTCCTATGCTATCTTAACAGTGGAAGAGACCTTTATAGGCTGCTAATGGTAGAATAAGTTAGCTAGCCGTAGAAGTAAGCACAGAAATTGTCGTTCGCCACCATTTAAGGCTTAAAAGCTTGTCTTCTCTGCAGTCATCTTATACTTAGTTGCTTGATTGACCTCCTGCCAGAAAGTATATCTATCTATTGTTGCTGCTACATATTTAAATCTTTGTTGCCTTTTATATCCATTGAAAAGGTTATAGTTGATGAATTTCATATCATTTCAGGTTTTCATTCAGAATAAAACAGCACAGTTAATGTCATTAGTTTTTGTGGTGGATTATCCATCCCGCTGGCCTTCCTTCATGGCTGACCTCCTGTCTATGCTTCAGTTGGGACCACATGCTGTTGATTTGTATCTGCGAACACTTCTTGCTATTGATACTGAGGTGAGTAAGAAATGTAGTTGACAATGTGACAGTAAGATAAGATAGGTGTCATTCAGATGAGAAGGTACATACCTGGGTGTTAATTAGAAGGTAAGAAAATAACTGAAGAAGCATTAAGAATTAGTGTTCTGTGAGCCCAAAATCAGTTAAACTGTAATTGATCCAAATATTGATTTTTGAAACATTAATCCCTACTTGGCCCTTTCAGTAGAATTCACTACCACATGAAATTTGGATGGTAATTGACAGCATGTCCAAGCAGTCAGCTGACAGAGATCTCTTTTTAAGAATCTAAATGACCACTACTGTGGGCACAAAGCTTCCTCTGGAGAATTTTTCTCAGATATTATCTGTCTATCTATCGAATATAACCCCCCCAAGAATTTAAGACTGAATCATGTTACCAAGCCCAATTAAGGAGAAAGCATAGTGGTTTCTGCTGACCAGGATAACATAACACATGTGATGAAAATATGAATCCAGAGCTGTAAATTAGTGAACATAATAGAACTGAACAGTATACACATTCTGTTTAGCATTTATTGGGTAGTCAATCACCAGTTCAGATCTGAGGCATTGAAGAAGCAACCAAAACTCAGATGCGATATACACAGACTCTATGAAATACTTAGAAAATGTGATATGGTATCTATCTTATCACTCAATATCTCTGAGGCCTGTTCCATCTAGGAACTCCAATCAAGGGTATGGCCATGGCAAAGAGTCTCTAATTATCCGTCCTTTATACCTCCCTTGTGAACAGCATTCCATGCTTTCTTCCCCCACTTTTCTCCTTCTAGTACTCTTTCATGGTATCATAGTTCACAAAGGGTGAAAGAGTGTTACAACTGATAAATAAGAGATATGTCTACAAATTCCTGTCAAACAGATTACAATTACAATTAGAAATCTAGACAGTGTATGATGCTTCCATGATGAGAAGCTGTTTCATGTCAGATTGTGTTGTTTCTGACTCTTATATCTAACATAGTTGTAAACACAAACAACAGTCTTGTGTTATCATAAGTGGATGATGCTAGAATAAGTATGAAAATTTTGTATGTATGAGACACTGAGAGACTATAAATCAGATAAGTTGTTTTTTCCAGTGGGCTATTTGAAAGACCATGCTGTTTGATCAAATTACAACTATTATATTTATTTGTATAGTGGTACTATAGCTGTACCTCTCAGTTACTTTGGTACACACATTTCTTCAGAATTTTCAAATAGTTTATATTTAAGTATCTTTGTAGAATTTTCTCTCCTGGGTCAGTTTGCCCTGTGAGCTGTGAACCTCCCTATGAACCTCCTGTGGTTTGAAGTCTCCAACCTCTATCCTCCTAGAGATTTCAATACCTCTTATGCTTCACATATCATCCAAACAGTAGTCACAGCAATAACTTGCTTTGGAACTTTCCCCACCAATCTGCATCATTCAGCATTGACATCATCTCACTGGCCTTTTAGCTGCATCAGGTTGACCACCATAATTCTCTGGATCTCTAATCATGTCAGATGTATCAATTTTTTGTTTGTTTTTCAGATACCTTTTGGCAGGGACTAGTGGGTATAGCTCATTTTAGAGCATTCACCTGCAGATTAAGAGGTCTCTAGTTCATTTTATTGTTTAGCTATTTGATTTTTTTCAATTTTATGGATGGTCATAGTCGGCAGATAGGCTTGAAGTGTACTGTTTCTCACTAGTGCATACAGTGCTGTTAAAACCTTACAGAACTTGGTAACAGGCCTTACAACATATCAAACTTTCATGTAAAAGCTATTAGCCTAGTGGCAATCTAGGCACTTGCCTGTAACCACTACTGGTTATGCAACAAAATCT
Organism: Panulirus argus; assembly: GCA_038088735.1. Classification (NCBI taxonomy): domain Eukaryota; kingdom Metazoa; phylum Arthropoda; class Malacostraca; order Decapoda; family Palinuridae; genus Panulirus; species Panulirus argus. The sequence continues at coordinate 3,102 of JAYMFT010396484.1, forward strand.
GCAACATCGCAAAACTTGCCCACATAGAACCAATCTTAAAACCCTCCATACCACCTAACTTCACTTCCTCTAAACATCCTATATCACTTCCTCAAACCACCCTATATCACCTCTGTTTTTAATATCCAGTCTTTTTGAAAACACTGATACATAACAGAATCTAACAAAATGTCCCACTCTCTCCTGCACTACATGGATTTAGAAGAGAGTTATTGCCTTAAACACTGTTTGAATGGTTTGCAAAGGGTGACAGGCATTGACCTCTCAAGGAGGTTGAGGATTAGAGGCTTTAATTTTCTTGAGATTCTCTCATAGCTCATAGGACACTGTTCTAGAGAGAAACAGTTTCTTATTTTTTAAAACTTGCTTTTATCCTGACATATGATAGAAGCCTTACCATATTTCTCTGGTGATTTTGTGATGTCTCGGGCTTAATATACTCTGTAGAGTATCACTGTCCTTTTTGTGGATTTTGGCATGTACAGATTGGTGTTATCTCTGTTTTCCTAAGTGATTTTTGAGTTGATAACATTGTATATTTATTTTTCCTCAGGTTGTGGACCGAGAAGTTATACACAGTCAGGTAGAGACTGACCGAAATAGCCGGATAAAAGATACCATGCGAGAACATTGTGTTGTAGACATGACAGAATCCTGGTACGACATTTTAGTAAGTGCATTTAAGTCAGATTTAAGTTATTGTTTACCATAGATAGTTTTAATTTTCAAGATTACTTTGACACACAGTATGACATGCATAAATATAGTTGCAAGTGTTCCTCCAGATCACTTTATCATCTTATCACCCTTTTCAGTATGACCTTGAAATAACCCACTTGCCCTTTTCCACAAGGTTTGCTCATTTTCCCTCTTCAATATATCTCATTTTGGTTTATGCTTCCAAGAAGTGGGTGCTTGTGTGCTTCCACCGTTCGACAGACTATGTAATGCTTGGCAAGGCACCTTCTCACACAATTTTTATGTGGCTGTTAGCAACTTGGGGATGTGTTAGTATGACATTTGGTTCTCTGCCAACACCTTGAAACTTTGGAATTGTTTACCCTTTCATGTCTGTCCTAACACCCACAACCTCCCCTCCGTAAAGGAAAATGTTGAGTAAATATTAATAAAAGCAAGGTCATTAAGGTTTGTAGTTAAAAGATACAGTGTAAAGAGTTGTATTAAAGATAAGTTCAAAATAATTATTTTTTTTTTCATTGTTCAAAACACATATTTATTAAATTTTGTGTTGTGTAATAATTTTTTTTTGGTTGTCCGGTAAGAAAATGAAATTTCACTTTCTAGGTTAAATATGACAAATCCAACCCGGAATTAGTTTGCCACTGCCACGATGTCATTGGTGCATACATCTCTTGGATCGATATCTCTCTTATTGCTAATGACAGGTAAGTATAAGCTGATTAAATTTTTTGGTTCACACCATCGTCAGATTTTTTTTTTGTTTTGTTTTATGTTTTCTTTTAGGTAACGAAGTCATGCATTGTGATATCCAGTAAATTTTCATGTGGTATTATCTTTTCCAACAACATTTAATGCTGGAATTGACATATACTGTTATAGGATTATTGTAGTAAGGAGACACATTATACTAATTAGGAAATAGTAGTTTGACTTGATTGTCAGTAGAAGGTTTAATCACTTTTCATTTTACATTCTACATTTTCTTGAGTAAGAAAACCAGATTGCTTTTCAAGCTGTTGTTGGCATTAAAGTCTAGTAAAGGTGCTTTTCAAGCTGTTTTTGACATTAAAGCCTAGTAAAGCATATAAGGGCATCAGTGCTTAGTAAAGCATATAAAGGCATCAAAGCTGTACCACAGATGTGTGTACAGTTTTAAGGATTAACTCCAGATATATGTAATGCATTGAAATTTTACTTGAGATTTGTATGGGGCATTTAAGCTATCTTATCCTGTGGAGATTTACATGATGTAATAAAATGCTGTTGTTCTCTGCATTAAAGAAAACCTGAACCTCTTCAAGCCTGCTATACGTGAATATATAAACTGATACCTTTCATGTTTCTCTTATCTGACCCTTAGCCTGCAGTTATGATGTTAAGTGATTACTAAATACTGAATGCACATAAGTGTAATATGGCTTTTTTTCTGCCTAGAAATTTCTCTGTAATGGTTATGGAGCACATGATTTGATCTCTTGCGTGACTCTTGCTCTTTCATGAATAATGGAAGATGTAGTAGTTACTGATTTGGATAGGATATTATTGGTAATGGTTTGTAGGCAGCCTGAGTATCGGGAAAGTTAGTGACAGCTGAGTAGTGAGTCAGCACTTCAGTGGTTGTTAGGTTGCACCTCTCTGACCCTGGTAGCTGTCTTTTCCTTCTGCCTCACCCACACGTGGACTACTAGCATTCTCTCCACAAACATGCAATCTATTCTTGTCTTATATAACACTTGACAATGCTTGACTCACACAGCTTGTTCTTCATAATCATAGATTTGCCTACAGTGAGCACTGTGTGCTAGCTCTCCCTTTTGGCAAATAGATAGGGGCAATAGATAGTAGTAGTAGATAGGAACATTAGGCTGGAGCATTAGATAGAAGTAGTAGGTAGAACATTAGGAAGGAGCATAAGGTAAAGTAGTCAGTAGGAACATTAGGTAAGAGCCTCTGCAAACACTGCTCTAGAGTGAGGCACTAAGGGCTATGAAGCAATGGGAGTTCACTAGTTATTGATAGACTATTAGTGTGGCCACCCGCTTGAGGGAGTATTAGTTGGGAACATGTGCCAGACATGTAGATATATAGGTAGTTAGATTTTACAAATATTTATTTATTTCTGTGAGATATTTTGTCCTTTCTGCAGTTTGTGAATGTGTATGTAATATCTCCCATCAATCTGTCTATGTCTGATGCCCATTCCACTTAGAACTCCCTCAAAGGGATGGCCATGGCAATAGAGTCTCCATAACTAGTGAACTACAGTGCTGCTTCTTAGCCTTTAGTGCCTCACCCATAAGACACCACAGGCAGAGGGCAACTCTAGTGCAGTGTTTGCTGTGGCTCCTACCTAATGTTCCTACTAACTACTTTAGCTTATGCTCCTTCCTAATGTTCTACCTACTACTTCTACCTAATCCTCCAGCCTAATGTTCCTATCTACTACTACTATCTAATGCTTTTTCCAACTAGGTATACCTAAATTTTCTACCTAATGCTCCTGCTTAAATGTTCCTACCTACTACTTCTATCTACTGCTCCTACCATTTTGCCAAAAGGCAGGGCTAGCACATAGTTCTTACCACAGGAAAATCTAGAGTTATGAAGAATGAGCTGTGTGAGTTAAGTGTTGTCAAGTGTTATGTACGACAAGGAGAGATTGTACGTTTTGGGACAGAGTGCTAGTAGTCCACATGTTAGAGAGGCAGAAAGAAAAGATAGCTGCCTGGGTTAAGGGAGGGCAACTTGGCAACCACTGAAGAGCTGGTTTACTAAGCAGATGTCACTAACCCTCCCCATACCCAGGTGAGTAGTTACTGATAAAATACCTCCCTGGTCATTGGCTACCTACCAGCTACTATCTTCACACAGTTGTTTTATGTATTATTGCATACTTATGTATTATTTATTATTGTTTCAATGAATATTTGCTAGTCCTTTTCTCTTTTTTTATTTCAGCTTACTATAGTCAAGTTTCAGTATATCTGGATTGCTGTTCAAGAAGTAACTTTTTTTTAAGTTGCTTTGCGACAAAAAAAAGTTTTGTATCTCGACTTTTAGCATCCCTCTCTAACAGCCACACACTTATCTGTTATAGGAAATGCAAAGTAATTTGCTTGCTTGTTGAGTTTTACCTAAATCTAGAATTATCACTCACTTTCAGAAGCTATTTGATGGTATTTTTTCATTTTAAATCATATAATGATGACAGAAAGAGTCTTATACTTCAGACTGTTCCCTCCATCCTATGTGATTCATGTTTTGTGCGTTTCACTACATGGAGCATTATGGATGATACAGAGCCTCTTTGTTCCAGAGATACTTTATGTTTCTTCATACTCATTGCTGTCAGCAGTCTTACTGCAGATACTGCTTCATTGCTTTTTGTTTTACTTTAGATTGTGAGCACATTTAATAGAATGAAATGAGGCTAGATTGTAGTCATTGACAAATTTTACAAAGATGATTGTTCCATTCTTAACATTATATCATTTTTTAAAAGTTGTTGCTTCTGAATTCTGTCAAAGTCTTTGCTTGGCTCAGCTGTTAGGTAAACCTTTAATAGTTTCAGTAAACAACCTGTTTGATATAGATTACTTTTTCAGTTAGCTTATTTTTCCAGGCCTTTACCATTACTAACATGTTTAAGATTATTTTGTTCTTTGAATAGAATATTCATAAACATATATAATCAATTTTAGATTTGTGCGTAAGCTCGTTGACCACCTGAAGGAACCACTAATTCGAGAGGCTGCTGCGGACTGCATCCACGAAATCATCACAAAAGGCATGGATCCTGTCACCAAAACACAGCTTATTGAGTCCTTTGTCACAGTGTTGGATCAAGCAGGTGTTTTAAAACCAATAGATGTAAGCATCCTGTATACTTTCTTTACTCACTGAAATCCAGGTTGATTGCATTGCCTTAGTTTACTTAAAATTAACCTATATATCTAGGATGTACATTAAACTTTTTAACCTTTTCACTAGGCTTTCCTAATATCCAAGTACTCTCTGTATGCTGGACATCCAAAAATATTTGGAAAAAATATCTCAGTTAAGTTTGTTATTATGATGGTCTAGGACATAATTTTCTAAATAGAATTATTTACTAATCAACCTGTGGGACATTATTTACTTGTGCTCTGCAGCCTATTTTCTGGAGTCTTCCTGCCAGGTGTATCAGGTACTTCATGAATGTTTTTGGGCATATGTAGTGAGGTTTGTGGTATTTTTGGTAGTTTGTCACAATTCCATATGATTAACAATGGTTTTCATCAGTAAAATCTGTTATCTTATCATAGTGATAGTTTCAATATGATGGTGCAAATCTTCTTCAGGCTTCCTTGACATCTCTACATATGCTGACCAGTTTAAGGAAAATGTTTTGGCTGAAGTCTCTGGAAACATTGTGTGGGATGCCACTGTAAGCATTAATGGCAGCATGTATACATATATATGCTTCAGGAGCAGTGAACAGCATTTTCTTCTCTTTCTTTCTTACTTGTTTGCCATTTCCCACATCAGCGAGGTTTCACAGGAAAAGATGAAGAAAAGGCATCATTCGCTCACATGCTCTGAAACCACAACCCCTTATACATATCTAGGCCCCACAGACCATTCTGTGGTTTACCGTGGCACATTGTATAACTCACATTGCTCCAGAATGCTCTGTCTCATGTATGTCTTTCACCCTCCATTGTGTTCAGGCCCTAAGGCTTCAAAATCTTTTTCACCCCATTCTTCCATCTCCAGTTTAGTCTCTGCCTGCTTTTATTCCCCTCAGCTTGTGACTTATATATCCTCTCTTGCAACCTCTTCTCTCTCATTCTCTTTATATGGCCATACTATTTCAGCACACCCTCTTCAGCTATCTCAACCTGCTTTTTTGTATAACAATACTCTTTCTTACCTCGTTATTACTTACTTGATCAAACCACCTCACACCATGTATTGTCCTCAGACATATCATTTCCATCACATCCATCCTTCCCAGCACATCTATAGCCCATACCTTACATCCATACAACAATGTTAGGACTGCTATACATTCAAACATACCCATTTTTGCCCTCCCAGATAATGACCTCTCTTTCCACACATTCCTTAGTGCTCCCTGAACCTTCGCCCCCTCCTCCATCCTGTGACTCCCTTCTACTTCCATTGTTCCATTTGAAAGAGAGTCTTGACAAATGGTTTGTGAAAAAAAGAAGTGGAGAAAGCCATGTGTAAATTGAAGTGTGGCAAAGCAGCAGCAGTGATGGGATGTCATGATTTTCATTGTATAGATAGCTTAAGGTGAGGAACAAAAGGACTGGGAGAATGCCTGTATAATGTCATCATATGAGAGCAAAGAGGACAGGACAAAAAAGAATATTTGTAGATGGGATACTGGTGACTGAGAGAGTGGTGGCATGTGCAGAGCATCATATTAGTAAGGAGCAATGTGGCTCTAGTAGTGGTAGAGGATGAGTAGGCTAATTTGTTTGCTTTTAAGAATTTAAGATATACATAATACATAGAAAAAGAGAAGGATATATATGTGGCATTTATGGATCTGGGAAAAGCTTACAACGTTATTGGAGTTAATTTGTGGAAGGTGCCACAAATATATTGTTGAATGAAGGCTACTAGAAGTGTGGAGTGTTAATAGGTAGAGTAAGGTATGTGTGTGAGTAGGAAGGGAAGAGGGTGATTGGTTCCAGGTGAAGGTGGGTCTGCTGCAAGGGATCATAATATCACTGTAGCTGTTTAATCTTTTTAGGGATAGGTTGATAAGGGAGGTAGATTTGAGGGCCTAGGAGAAAAAGGTTGGTCTGCAGTATTGCAGGGAGTGAGGCCTGGAAGGTGAGTCACTTGGTTTTTGCAGATGACACATCTTTGGTGGTAGACTTAGTGAGAAGCTGCAGATGCTGGTGTATGAAGTTTAGAGAGTATGAGCAAGGAGGAAGTTGAAAGTTTATGTGTATAAAAGTAATATAATGAGGTTTAGGAGGGTAGAGAAATGGGTTGGTTCAAGTGTGAGCTTGATTGGAGAGAACCTGGAGAAAATATAATGTTATAGATACTTAGTTATGGACTTGTGCCTTTTGATGGTGTGGTTAGTAATGGTGAGGTTTGAATAATTTTGATTGCATTGGCACAAATATTTAGAAATGTGTAAAGTGGCATGTTATGTATTCTGAATCACTGCACCTTCTGTTAGTTCCATTTGTTTTTTCGGAGAAATTTTTATCTTAAAAAAAAATTAATCATGATATAATTTCTTGTTACATCACCTTTACAGGATGATGACTCAGACTTTTTGGTCAAGCTTGCTCGTCTCATCAATGGGATTGGAGTGCAGCTCATTCAGTCTTGGCAAAAGTAAGTTTTTTTCTGTGTGGACCTTATCTTTGTGATCCTATTTCACTTCCCTCCATGCAGTTTTTTTTTTTCTGAATATTCCTCAAACATTCTGTTGTTGACCATATTCACACTTTTAAGATGATGATGCATTATTATTGCCCAGTCTGGGGTTAGACTATAAATCCTAGCTTATCTATGGGCTGTGTTGGTATTAGACTGTAAAGCCCATGTTTGATAAGTTTTATTTTTCCTGTTCTGACGTACAGTACCCTAAGTTATTGAACATTGCTAAAGTGATTTAAGAATGAATAACACTGTTTTTTGTCAGTTTTTGGATGGCAGGTGCTCCATGTTTTGTATAATGTTCATAGTTTCCCTTTTTTTGTAGCATATATTTTTTGCATCCCGGTTAACAGGAATGTAAATCTTTAATTTTAATAGTGTCGATACATATTTCCATATTCTTAACTTAATCATTACATGCAAGTAGTCAAGATTGAACAGTTGACTCAGGAAAATCTGCTTTAATCCTAAGATGTTTTTCCTCACATGCTAGCAAAATGATCCCTTTGAGGATTTCTTCCTTATTATCTGAGTGAATTTAGCTCTGATCTTTGATCTAGCAAGGAGGTGTATTCACTTGTATGGGTTTATATTTTGTGAAATATTCAGTATTCCAAGAGTACTGTGTATGATTGGTAACTTTTTTTTCGTATTGCCATATGAGGGTAGTCTAACCAGTTACAGATTTGCTCTTTTTTTTAGCTCATGATTAGCTAAGAGGTACCCATCTGCCTGATGAAAAGAGTCATATTCAGAGTAGATTTGAGATTCAGTTTTAGATATTGAATTATCTCTACATTATTAGGCATTGGAAAGGGCTCTGAAAACCATGACTAGGATATTTTTTATACTTACAGACTAGACAAGAAAGACTGCAGTAAAAGGGAAATGATTCGACAAGCTGTAGAGAACAAAGTTACACTGCTTCTGACATTCATGGCCAGTGATTATGACGACATATCTGCTGCAGTTTTTGATTTTGCGCGAGATTATATCCAGGTAAGATTATGCTGTATTCTGTTTTAGATTTTTAGATGAAAAGAGACAAAACTTGGAAAAAATGATCACGTATTCATGAAATGAAGTAGTGGTCTCTAAGTTTTCCCTGAAACACATACCTTATCATCGTAACCTATATATACTGGAGAACTTTATGGATGTATTTTGTTAATACATAACTGAAGTTTCCTTTTTTTGCAACTCATTACGATGTGTCTGTTGAAGACTGAAAATAGGCTGATGATTTATTAAGAAAATGTAGTCTTTGTTGATATTGTTTCAGGGGAACCAGTTTCAGAATGGTGTTATACCTGTCATATTTATTGAAAAGTCACCTAAACATATATGTTTACACTGGTTACTAATGTTTTCTTTTTTTATTTCAGTTGATTAAACAGACTGGTCAAATATCAAATGTGGAACGTGGTCTTCTTGAGAATATGCTGTATGTAGTAATCACAAAGACAAAATATGATGAATCTTATAATTTTGAACAAGCAGGTGAAGATGAAGCAATGTTTGATGATTACAGAAAGAAGCTCAAAGTTGTTTTTGATAATCTAGCAGCACTTATACCTGAACTTGTATTAAAAGTAAGAATTTTTTATTTTACTATTTTGTAACCTGTACATTGTTTTCCATACAGGAGGATTAAACATGAACATTAATTCAAACACCAAAGAGTTTGCACATCTTTTTCATTTCAGTTCATATTTATTTTCATGTGCACATGTACTTCCCCTGTTCAGGCCAGACTTCTTATCAGTGGTTTTGTGCTTGCACAGTAGGGTCATGGGTTAGGTACCAAAAAAGTTTGTGCACCAGTTGATTGTGTTACTGAAGAATACAGAGCTGGTTATCCAATTTCATGATGTGGTGCACCACACACCGACCTTCTGCCAACAGTGCCATATCATCAGCAAACAACTGACTGACCTATCAGGACCTCCCCCACTTTTCCCAGTTGACTGCATTCCTGCTCCTCTCTCCAAGACCCTTGCATTCACCTCCTTTGCCACCCCATCCATAAATAGATTAATTATCCTTGGTGACATCACTCATCTCTACCACAGACCCACCTTCATGCGGAACTACTCACCCTCCTTTGTACCGACTCACATACACGATTTATTCTTTTGACAAAAACTCCTTACTGCTTCTAATAGCTTGCCTCCTGCACCATATATCTGTAGCACCTTCCACAGAACATCTTGCAGATCTGTAAATGCCACAAACAGATTTTTCTGGTTTCTTAACTATTTCTTACACACATTTTCCAAAGCAAACACTTTTCCTAATATCCTCTACCACTCCTGAAACCACATTGTTCTTTCCTAATCTGATGCTCTGTGCATGCTACCAAGGCATATGAAGCTATCGGGGAACCATGGAATGGTCTGTGGAGCCAGATTGTGGATAGGAGGCACTGGTTTTGACGCATTAAACATAAAAGTTAGAGAGTGGAAGTGGATGACTGAGGTCGTTTTTTGTCTTTTTCCTGGTGCTTTCTTGCTAATGCAGGAAATGTTAAACATGCTTGAAAAGAATATATACATAGGTGCATGTATAATATCAGTATGAGTTGGAATAATTTTACCTAATTTTGATTACTAGGTGAGCAAGGAATATGTTGTTACAACCCTGAATCGATGGCAGGCATCATCATATGAGGATGTGGAAGCTGCCGTGTCTCTGTTGTATAATCTTGGTGAAGCTTTACCTGCATCGCATGGCAATCACTTTTGTGGGCCCAGCCAGGTGGGTGACCCAGCTGCTCCTCAGGAACATAAGTTGCAGGTCAGTGATAAAAGTTGATTTACCTGCACAGTAGAATGACCCATCCCTTCCCCCAATTATATCTTCAGCTGCCAAATAACTCACTCTCGTATACAAATCACTCATCACTAATACCTAATCCCTCGTATCAAGATATCTGACACAAAGACTCATCTCTTCCCAAAATACTCGCATCTCCTCCTATAAATCACTAATCATCATTAAGATGCCCATGCTGCCTCAGCTACCATTGAAAAAACAATTTTAAGTAACATAACAGGTCTCATAACATAGGCTGATTGGTGAAGCAGCTCATGGGTATATGAAAGCAACCCATGCATTTCTGCTGAGATCAGGAAGATTATTGAAGAGGGTGGTTGTTCCCTTGATCAGAATTTTAAAGTGGGTGGAACTGGGTTGTATTGGAAGAAAATGGCTGGAAGACTTTTTTCTTAAAGATAGAAAGGAAAAGACTGTTAAAGGATTTAAAGCTAACAAGGATTGCTTCACTCTGCTGCTTTGTTTGGGTGTTACCAGAGATTGCAAGCTGAAAACTTTATTCATGTATCACCATGAGACACCAAGAGTTACATAAAAGAGCATCATCCTTTCATTTTTCTGTCTGTTTAGAAAGCCAGGATAAGAATGTCATTCTTTCAAGATTTTTGTCTTTATGTGCTCATCCAGCACTTCCTCATCTTATAGATATAGATGACTTGTATAATAATAGTAAGGAATTTTTGTCACCAAACACAATCACATTGATTCAGTCCAGAGATTTGGACATTCTACTAATGGCACAAATTCCCTCAGCTTATCTCTGCAATTGACTGCAGATAAATACAACAGCCAAGCAGTTTTGGCTGGGAATTATAAAATTTGTTCTGTCTGTTGACAACAATGCTGATTCATTGAATGGAGTTATGTTGTCGTGCACAAATGGAGCCTTGAAGAAGAGTTTGCTTATCTTTTCTGTGACTTCCAAGAATCTGAAAATGTCATCCTAAGAGTTCAGCAGGACCAGCAGGAGATTAGTATTGAGAAAGTGGATGAGACTGATCTAGAGGAGTTACTTGCAGCACATGAAGATGATTTAAGTGAAATATAAATCACAGTGAGCAGAAAAAGAAGCCCTTTTTGAAACAACACTTAAGCAATTTTTTATTATAAAACAAGTATCAGATCCAAGGAGAGGCCACATATTTCAGTTGGCTGAGCTGGTGGCTGAAACCGTCAGTTGTTATGAAGACATTCATAGCAGAAGAAAAGGGGGTTAGTCCATCTGTGTTTGGATCAATTTTTCATGCTTAAGCCAAAGCAGGAAGAGAAGCCACAAGTCTTTACATACAGTTTCATGTATAACTTCACCTGCAGTTTCATCCATGGATAGTCTTACCACTGTCAGCTTAACTTACCTTTCACCCCTCCCTCAGCCCATTTCTTTTAGCAAGCTATAGGATGACTATTTGGTAAGTTTTCATTTGATTAATGCTGTACTTTGGAGTGAAATATTATGTATTTACATTTATGATACTGTGCTGTATATCAGTTCATATTATCTTTTGTCTACCAAGTATTGAATGCAAAATGCTGTCCTCGTAGTTGCTGATCTCTTCACTGATTAAGTATCATAAGTTCTGCCATCCCAGTTGCTGACCAGTCCACTGTTTGAGTATAAGTATTGTCATCCCAGTCACTGACCTGTTCACTCTTTGGGTATGATAAATGTTGCTATCCCAGTTGCTGACCTGATTATAAGTGCTTCCATTTATGTTCCTTTTTCCAGGACCTCTTCTGTTTTAGATAAGTTTTTATGGTTATATTGTAAACAAACTCATGAAAATATTGGAATGGTTTTGATCTTCCCTGTCTGTGTTATATGGGTCATTCATCACTTTATTTTACCTCAGTGAAAATTTGATTTAATTGTTCCTTACACATCCAGATTACTTTAGCAGTCGCATGCATATATGTCTTAAATCTTTCTCCTTATTTCATTTTACATATTGATTTGTCTAATTACTAAACACCCATTCAGGAAATCTGTTTTCATCACTTTCACTTATTTATTTAGACTTCTGTTTCTGTGACCCATTTCAAAAAAGATAGTACTTTGTGTCAAAGTTTGTGATTAACAAGTAATTTTCTGTCTTGGCAGGTAAAATCATCAACAATGCAGGAAATGATGCGTCTTCTAGTAACGTCTGGTGTATCAAGTCATAACCATCCAGCTGTCACTCTTCAATTTTTTGAGTGTGTAGCCCGATATGAAAAGTTCTTCTCTTGTGAACCTCAATATATCCTAGGGATTCTGGCAGCTTTCCTTGACTCTCGGGGCATGAGGAATAGAACCCCAAGGGTAAGACTTTATCATAACTTTAATTATAATGTTCACTGTACTCTTTTATTGAAATTTTATCTCTGTCAATGAAATATTTAAATAATAACAGATACAGAAAATGATAGACAGGTATCTGCCCATTTGTCACATCCCCATTCCTTCGGGACACTGGAACAGTCTGGATAAGATTTTGTCGTATATTCTTTCTGAATATGTGGATAAGTATTAGTTCAAGCATTAGAAAGAACCTACAGAAGAGATTTATATAGAAAAAATACCTGTAGAGTATAAATGAAATACTGTATTGTTCACGGATGAGATGATGAATGTTTTCAACCGATATGCGATTCTTGCCTACCAGAATTTTAAATGTTTCATGCACAGCATGCAACCAGCCATGCTTATGTTACACTGCAAATGCTTAGATTATAATGATAATGAAAAAAATAGGAGTAATTTAGGTGCATGTGCTCTATAGAAATTATTATGTTGAACCATGCTATATCATGACACTACTGTATATTACTTTCATTGCTTGTGTATTATTTGGTACATCATTATCTTAATGTATATCACACACACACATACGTGCATGCACGCACGCGCATGCACGCGCACACACACACACACACACACACACACACACACACAATGGTTCCCAACCCCTTATGTGGAAATGGATGTCATAATGATGCAATATGGTACAGTGTGAATTTTTTGGTACCTATCTCATGCTTTTTCATAACCCTGCTGTATTCCCAATTGCCAGTCATTTTTCAACACAACTCCACAAGTTGTTGATTATTTTGATTCACAACAGTAAGAACCCTATGCCCCCAATTATACCCTCAAGTGCCACATTACCCACTCCTGCTTTCAAATCATCCATCGCTAATACCTAATCCATCTTATGAGAATTGTTGACACTTACTCAGTTCCTAAAAAAGAACTCACCTCTCTTCCTCAGTCTTCTTGGGGCCATTTGTATAAGCACTAATAATCACTTACCTCTTGTAATCCACTCATTTTTACTCACATCAGTCAGGGTCTTACTTCCTTACACTCTTTCGCACATTCCTACAACTTCTTCAGCAGAAGTGCTAGCTCTTCTTTAACTCATGCTCTCATACTAACCCTTGATTTTATCCCTAAGACTTTCCCAAACAATTCTTGCCCCTTCCCTTTGAGCTTTGTTTTGGTCTGAGCTAGAACATCCAATTTTCTTCCCTAAACCTTACTTCCTGTGTACTTTTTTCATATTGCTTCATACTTGTTTGAAAGCAATTTGATGTAATGTTGAGGTCATTCCTTGGTCAGCCTCAGGTTGTTGTTAGAAAGATGTTAGGTGTGTGGCAGTGGAGATAAACAGACCATCAAGTAAGGCAAGCAGCGAGTGCTGTGAACTAGCCTTGCCTTTCCTGCTAATTCTTGTTATGGGTACTTGTAGGTAGGTACTCTTATCGTATATCTCTGTCATTAACTTATTTACTTTTTCCTTGACAGGTCCGAAGTAGAGCAAGTTACTTGTTCTCACGCATTGTCCGTTGCCTCAAAAACCACATTTTGGGTTACACCGAAGAAATTCTAAGTCAGCTTACAGAGCTGTTGGTGATGGCACCTCCAGACAATGGCCAAAGTAAGTGTTAGATAAAAGCCATAGATGTAAGTGTGTGTGTGTGCGTGTGTGTGTGTGTGTGTGTCTGTGTGTGTGTGTTTTTGTCCGACGAGCTGGCAAGGCATTGCATCAGTTTTATTCGCTTTGCTATGCCATCATTTGTGACATAAAAACTACTGAGTTTTGTGCTTTTTATGGGCACTGTTTTTAAATATTTAGCCACATCTGAATAAGACTTGAGAAGGAATGTGATTATTGCATTTGGGAAGCTTCATAATCAGGCATGAATTGGACTTCCATCTGGAGGTTTCATGAGTCCAGAACTCAGTTTAGCGGAGGGATGAATGATTAAGGAATGGTTTCTTAAAATTATGAGAAGCCCCAAGTGACACATTGGGTTCAGATTGCCCTGTTATGAAAATGTGATCATGGGAACCCATCTCTGTGGGAGCTGGGAGTTAAAGAGAGAATATTCCTGACATTATCTTGTATATAATTTACTTTAATTTTATTTACTATAAGTATTTAGGGGAGTTCTTGGATAAACATAATTTTTAGCAGTTCCGTTCATGATGATTATGCTGTACTTCTCTTGAAGTGAAAATCGAGGCCCATTTTGTATTCAGGATTGTGGAGCTCTTAGGTCAGTATTATTGGATATCTCCCATAAAAGAAAGATAGAAATTGTGTCCTAATCATTCTACAAAGGCAGCTGTTTCATCCTTTTGTTGTTTGACAACATGAGACATATGTGGACACTTATTTTGGTTATTGCTTTGATTTTTCTTGTACTTGTCATCATCTACCTCCTTTGAAACAGTTCCCCTACGTGGCTCATGTAATTTTGTCTACTATTGTGGAACTTTATTATGGAAGGAAATTACATTTTCAAAGAACTTGATTAGCTCTACATAATTGCCATGATTATTTCATATCTTTTGGTCTTGTTCTTCCTTTGATCCCCTACTTGTGTCTTCTATAAGGTATTTAAAATCAAGCAGTGCATGATCTCTTTTTCCTGTTGTTGTATCAAATCTGATATGTTGTATATCAATAATGTTAGGATAAACTTTAGCAGAGATGGTGTATCAGCTCCCTTGGTTCTTGTATGCTGTTGTGATATGCTAACAAAGAAAATTGTCAGTACATGGAATTGTCTAAGGTCTGGTGGGTAAACAACCATTACATTCATCAGAAAAAAATGGTGTCTGCTTATTTAATGACTGGTTCCCTCATAAAACCTAATCAAATGACAAGAAAACTGTCATTGAACAATCTGATGATAAGTTACAGTCTAAAGTAACAGATGTACTTCACATTCCTTGCATAACAGATCTTGTAAGGATTGACTCAGAGAAATTAACTCAAAGAACAACACTCACTTTTGATATGACTACATTGCTATTTATATCCCTCTCTTATACTTGTACTTTGTTATGAAATTAGTTTTATGAAATTTAAGATGCTTTAGTTTGTGGCCTAAAGCAAGGACTTCATACTGTTATCAGTGTCACAGTTTTAAAGCATGCAAAACTGAAAAGTGCAACAGAATGTTCTCTTCATATACATTAAGTAAATCCAGTGATTTCATATGACTTGGAATTGTGGGAGAGTTCTGACACTGAATCTTGTATAATTGATAGTAACGAATTACTGTATATTGGTCATGAAAGTTGGTACCTTAATGCATGGTAAGCAGTGAGTTTGGTTAGCAATCACTGAGGAATGCTTCACAGCAGCTGACCACACTAAGGGATCTTTAGATTTTTTATTTGTTTGACTGGGTTATTGTACATTTGCAGCTGATCAACTGACATGGTAATCAAGACTCTCTCATTGTGTCAAACCATATTTGTGGCCAGCCATAGCATGTTGCACTGAGCCACAGTTGTGGTTGTAAGCTTTCATACCTAACAGCACAGCTGGATGAAATATCATGCATCACAGGCACCCATAAATCATCAAATTGTAATTGCCCTTTTATTATGCCAAGGCACATTTGTGGCTGGATTTAGTACGTTACACCAAGCCATACTTGTGGTGCTAAACATTGTGCCCTCATTTGAATTCCCAGTTCATTTATGACTCCACACCTTAGATGCTTCTAGCAACGTAATGTGTAGAAAGGTCAGTAATATCACACATCAGTTATCCATAAATCGTCAAAACATTGTAACTGCATCATCATGGTGGGAAGCTAAATTTTGTGCAGTAAGTAATGAAGTTAGTTTTGCAGTAAAATAAATGATTTCTCTTGTGTTATTGTTTATTTATGAGATAGAAATATGGATATTTTTTTATTTATCATGTTTGCAATTTGATGTGAGTAAATCATAAGTAAATGTGTTGATCATGCATATAGAATTAAAAAGATATGTAGAACATGTAAGAAATATGTAAATAGTACATACAGAATGTTTAAAATTTTGCCTGTTAAAGAAATGTACCATAAAGAATTTAATGTGCATGTGGACATAACAGCAACTGGAACCATGGAGGCAGAGGTAAGTCATAGTATGCATGAGGGGTCAGAGGTTCTGAGAGCATTGAATATGTGTGGAAAGAGAGTGATAATGAGTGTTTGAAGGCATGGACTATAAGGGAGAATGCATGGAAGAGGGTAAAATTTTTAAAGACAATATATGGTGTGAGAAGGGTTGATCAAAGAAGTGCAGTGGAATCACAGTGATTGGCAAAACTCAAATTTGCATTTAGATATTTATGCTTACCTCTGTTATACTTTTTTTTTCCATGATGTAATACTGTGTAAAATGTTCTTAAATTAATAAGTCTTATTTTTCAGTCTCTCCATTACTGACAAATGATGATCAACTCTATGTGTTTGAAGCTGCTGCCATGCTAATTATATCTGGCAATAATGAAGTACAACGAAAAGAAATTTTAATGAGAAATCTTCTGTCACCAGTTTTCACCAAAGTCAGTTGCCTAGCAGAAAGACTAGCTCAAGAGCAGGATCCTGTTAGACAGGTGTGTACCATGCATTAGAAATACCCGAATGTCAGAATATGTTTCAAGGCAAAGTCATAAATGTGATGTTTTACGTTAATGTTAATGTCCATGGAATTTAATGTGTATTTAAGAATTAGAATGTATATTCATAGGTTAGAAAGAAAATTTACTTGTGTAGAATTAAAGTATATCATAAATCAGTGTATATGCAGATACTTTAGCATTCTAGAATTTAAATGTTTCACTGTTATTGAATTGATTCTTAGGTAAAGAAACTATGTTGAAGCTGCAAATTGGTTACCTTCCATTTAAGTGGACAATACCATTTTCAGGGTATGTAGTTGTATTATGAATAAGCTGAACATTAACAGTTGACCAAATCTTGAGAATGAGCAAATTCTTATTCTTTTGACTTTGGGAAGCACTTTTGCACTTCTTTTGTTACTGGTGGTGGCCATAGAGACTTCAGGTCTCATGTACATTGTGGATTTTATAATATAAGAGGTTTGTTAGGGTAAAGATGTTTATTTTTGAAGGTATAATAGTTTTGTGACAGTGTTGTATAGATTTGAGTCTTGAGCTCTGAACACAAAAGAAAAGAATGTGGTTGTGTTGGAAATTGAAAGCTTAAGAACAGTGTGTGGTGTGAGGTGGATTGCTCCAGTAAAAAAAGATATAATATCAGAAAAAGGTGTGGCAGTCTTATTGAGAGAGCTAACCAGAGTGTAGGGAAATAATTCACACATATAAGAGGTTCTGTATGTTAGAAGTGGAAGGACCTATGAGTATTTGCAACAAGATTTTGCCTGGGACAGGGCTGGTACTTAGTGCTCACTGCATATAATGCTTGCTTTTCTAAGCTGTTGTTTTCTGGTGCTGCAGTCAGGCCATGCTTATCAGTTTTTTGTTGCTCTGACAGTCTTCTAGTTTTCTTTTAAAGGATTCAGTTCTCACCTTGTTATTTATCTTACTAGGTGGAATATTGAATATTGTGCCCATCTTTTTTGCAAGGCAATCATGATATGCGAAGCTTTTTAGCCTTAGAATTTTTCTTCCACACAACTGTGTTTTGCCAGGCACAGATGATTGAATACATTTTCTTTCTTGAAACTGCACTTTTATAGTTCCTTTAGTCTTTCAAGGTAATGGTGTTCCCCTCTCAAAACTCTGCATGTTGAATGTTTCGGAATTCTCCTTAGGTTATTTATTTTATCTTGTTTGGTTTATGACCATACAGTTTAGAAGAACCAGTATTTAATATTGCTTTCTTTTGTATGTGCTGATCATTTTCATTGTCAGCTTTCTGTCCCTCATATTGAAAGTTTTCTTTGTCATATCACTAATTATTTGGCTTGATAGTCCTGTTTTATCAGTATGCTCACTGAATTCAAGTTTCTAATTTATGATAACAAAGATCTTTGGTATTTACTTTTTGTTTTATCTCTCCCTGTTTTTTCTTCATAGGGCATCATCATATATTTAATCCTTCTTTAGCTTTGTTCAGTATTATCTTCTGTAGATTCCTTTAGGTTCTCTTTTGTGCATCTGTAAGTTATGTGTAGATCTTTTGCATGTTCCTTTTGTCTTCAGATCTTGTCCTTTTATTGACCAGTTTGTCAGGAAAGCATCTAGATGTAGATTCTTTTACTTCTTTGTCTGTAATTGATACCTTTGTCAAAAATATCATTGAAGCTTGAACTATTTCCTATGGTACATCTGTTAGAATATCTTAATCATAGTTACACTTGCTTCTATTTTGAATTTATTCTTAGTTAAAAAATTCCTTATTCAGTCACCCTACTTTGACATTTATGCTTTGTTTCCCTAGTTTTCCTGATAGAATTCAGAAGTTACTTTATCAAATGCCTTAGGAGAGTCAAGAAAAAGGATCCATTCTTGGCTGAGCACTACCCAGTTTGAGCAAATGTGCTACAGTTGATGGTGATTCAGTTGAAAAGGGTGTATATAAAAGAGCATCTGCATGATTTAAGGGGTTCACAGGGATTAGGGCACTGCCTTGGAGAGAAAATGTTTTCCAAATTTCAAAACCTACATTTTGTATCATGTTACAGATGAACATTGCAAAGAGTATCTGTCATGGAACATCAGTCACAGCACGTACTTCAAAGGCATTTTCAAACCAGAACTCAATTCAGGCATGTGGTTGTGTTCAGCTGTACTTGGATGCCATGCAACTATTCATCAACTGCCTCAATGTATGTATACTTTTCTAGCATGTCCCACTGTTTCTTATGTAATACTTGAGATGAAAAGAAGTGACTGTTTCCAGTTAGATCATAAGTAGTATACTATAAGCTTTAGTACCCATATGTTTAATAGAGGATCCTATCCAATAGATTTGATTTGCAGAAAGAGGCTTTTTACAGATTGTGTAGAGTGTATTTGTAAAGGTTTTGTATTGAAACAGACAGAGATATAAACTCAGGATGTTTATCATTTTTGAATGGTAAGTTTTCCCTCCTGGGTAGACAAGAGATATAAACTCAGGATGTTTATCATTTATGAATAGTAAGTTTTCCCTCCTGGGTCAGTTTGTCCCATGAGCTGTGAGAGGTTCTCAAAGATTCCTATGGGTTAGAAACCTCTGAATTTTTTTTTCTGACATGGTATGAGCAAATAACATGCCCCAATCAAGGCCATCTCAGGTGAAAAATTTTTGTATAGAAATTAATTGGGGCTTTGCTGTTGTTTGTAGACCTTACTCTTAAAGGAGTAAAGATTATTGATAAAGAGGGAAAGACAAAAGGAAGAGAATTCCACATTTTGCCTGGTCGATGGAAGAAGGAGGTATCATAACAGCCAATCCTTGAGTGGCTGGTCTCCTCACAGAAGCTGTGGGAAGCAGCAGTCAGATGCGTGCCACAGGTACAAATGTCGTAAATGTTGTGGGTGGAGATACATAGAGAGAGTTCATGAGAACAAATGCCAAAATAATATCTATAGAATAGAGTGAGCGGCAGCATTATGGTATATGGAAAGGCAAGGTTGAGGGCGACAACATAGGAAAGATCACCAGTAGACCTAGCACTGCCAAATCCATACTGATGATCTAAAAGAAGGGAATTGCATTCTAAGTGTGTGAGAAAGTGAGAGTTTGGGAGAGTTGCAAAGACTGGAGATAACAGAAGTAAGAGCAGTAAGGTAATAGTTGGAGGGGTTTGGATGGTTTTCATAGGCATGTCTGAACCAAGGTGTGCATCCAGGTTGAAAGGAATGCCTGGGTCTGTAAACAGAGGCAAAATAGGTGAGAAGGGACTGGTGCTAACTCAGAAGCACACACTGTTAGAACAAGAGGTGGTATGCCAGCTTAGACATTCCTTGTCCACCTAGATCTGGGAGAGTACCTGGAAGACCTTGCATGAGCAGAATATAGGAGACAACATAGGTCCAGAGGAAGGAGGTGGCAGTGGATTTGAATCTTAATCTTCCAAAGTTGAGTTAAAAGAAAACAGGATTGGCTTTATCAGTTGGAGGGTTAGCAGTAGATTGATCAGGTTAGAAAAGAGGAGGAAAGATTGAATTACAGAAGTTGTTGTCGATGTTTTTGGTTAAGGACCAAAAAGATTTGTCAGTAAAAGAAGTCAAGTCGGCAGAATTTCTTATTATAAAAATGTGCTTGGCTCTCAAGGAGTAGCTTTGCAATGATTCCCTGATGTGACAGACATAAGAACAGGAGCAATCAAACCTTGATTGAGGGAAAAATTTAGAGAAAGATTTAACTTAGCTTCCATCCCAGCCAAGGTAACCTCTGCTATGCTCTCAGCTTACCATGAGGCATCCCACATAGAGAAGCAGTACCCATCACAGGTATGAGGTTCTGGTGATGCTTATGCCTTTAACCTCAAACTATCTTTTTTGTAATTCAGTATTGTAAGGATCTTGTTTAATGAGACTCTCTTTACAAGTCATCATTGGGGCAGTCTGGATACAACCAATCCACCAAGCCTTCCCTTTTGTCTAAGATAGAGCTCACTCCCTTACAGAAATCTAAGAGGTTTGTTACACATGCACTCCTTTCCCTTAAACTAAATAATTTCCCATTTAGGTAATTTCTTCTCCACATTCATTAGTGAGACTTTTCTGGAGTTCAGTGAGCTCATTGCCTCTTCCCAGTCTCCTTTCTTATGTATAGATATGATATTTGGCTTTTCTACTTGCTTGGCACTTTTCCTTTCTCCAGTGACATCTTGAACAGTATTTTATAAAGATAATGAAATAGATAACAGTTTATTGGATATCAGGAATGGTAATTTGCTAGTAAAAGCAACATCTATTAGAATTCTTGTTTCAGGTGCTAAAACACAAATTTCTTTTCCTGCAATGTGTTTGAAATGAAAAGTGTAATATGTACATATATAAGCTTTCCATTTCATCTTAATGATGTCTCTGTAATTATCACGCCTGGACACATATGAATGTCAGCATGCCAGTCATCATATGTGCACTTTCTTCCTGTTCTGCAGTTGAATTATGCTATTGTGGATAAGGGGTGGAAGTAAACATAACTGTAAATTCATATGATGTTAGGAACCTTTAATTCCTTGTATGAGATCTTGAACCCTCGTGAATTTCTCAAGGGAAGTCCAGAGCATTGTAAGAATTAAGCAGATCAGCAATATGGATGTGACTAAAATAAGAATATACTTTATTTTGATGATGGGCAACATTCATTGCTTTGAACTCTGTGTTATTAAAGGGTTAGAGGAAAAGCAGGTATCCTTTTTCATAAACCCTTGATTCCAGGGTAAGCAGATCTCATTTTTGTCAATCTAAAAAGGAAATTTTTGATATGTGCATTTTGATGTGACTTTATTAAGATAATATTACTAGATAGATTCCAGAGATTGCTTCATAATATTTATATATTTTTCATATTTCTAGGTTGGAGTGGAACGAGAAATAGTGGGCTCTGGTGTGCGCCAGTTGATGCACAGACTGGTAGTTTGCTTGGATGGAGGAAGCTTGCTGCCCTTGTTACCATCAGCCTCTCAGGCTCTCCTCCATACACCTTCACCAACAGTTCTTACTGAATATCTTCCTCTAATTAATCAGATTATCACCAAATTTCAAGTAATAACTTAAAAAAAGAATTATAGTTTTCCCAAGTAAAAAAAAAATGGTATGTTACAGTATTTGTCATTTGCACACCTACATAGCATGAATGTGAGTGCATTGGATGTCCATACACCCAAATTTAGTCTTTGTAATTAAGTGTTCTCTTTTATGATTTTCAGAAAGACATTGGTCCTTTTCTACAAAGTATATTTGTTCCTCTTGTATCTGCCATCTTCACTGCCTTGTCAGAACCTCTTGAAGAAAATGACGAAGAAGAAAAAAGAACAAGAAGACTACTCCAGAGGAACTACTATCTTTTTATAACAACTATTGTATCCAATAATCTCTTGGATATCATGGTTTCATTAGATTCTGGTATATTGCAACAAGTAAGCATTTCTTTAAATTTGCATTTCAGCACACCCTCTTCAGCTTTGATAATGATAAATGTCTAATGCCAGGTATATAGTAAATGATTTTTGCAGAATACTTCCTTCTAAAGTTAGGGTGCCTCGTACATGCCAGAAAATATGGTATTTCAATTAAAAATTGCATCATCAACTGTAATGAGAAAAATTTAGGTGGATGTGAAAGTTGTTACACATATCTTTCTCTTTTACTCCATCATTGTATGCTGCCTAAGCCCTTCCTATTAAATGAGTAAAAACAGTATTGTATATGTATCTTTTTATGGTAGCAGGAAAGTTTAACTCTAGTTTTTCGTACACATGAAGTTCAATTATGTAAGAAATATATATAATTGCAGTACACTTAGATTTTCTGTTTATGCTTTTTCTAGGTCCTGATGTCGGTAGTACAAGGAGCGGTAGAGTTTCCAGATCCAGTAGCTCAGAAGAACTGCTTTGTAATCTTAAGGCGTTTGTCAGAAGCCTGGGGTGTTAAAGATGCAGGTCCCCCTGGCTTTGTTGAATTTCTTTATACACAGGTGAGAGAAACATAAATCATGATTTAACCTTTTAGATTAAAATATGACACCAGCATATAGTCATCATAGAAGTAAGGGATCTATATGATCTCAAATAATTAAATAAATGGCTTGAGAGAGGATTGGTATAATTGCGGGAGAATAAGATGTTTGTGAAGGAGTGAGGAGGACAAGAGAACAAATGGTTGAGTCAGCAAAGGAAGAATATGAAGTAGCAACAAAGCAAAGATGAGGTGAAGAAAGATGGAGTGAGTATCTTAAAGATTGTTGTGAATGTCTTAGATGTTAGGTTGGCATATGTGGTATGTTTAGTATTAGATGGAATGTGGAGTAAGGGTCTTTGGAAGTGATTTGGTGAAAAGAGATCAAGTGGTGAAAGCCTTACTTGAGATGAAGTGTGGCAAAGTAGTAGGATTGGATGGGATTATAGTTTAAGTTTCTCAGGAGAATAGGTAACATTGTTGATTGATTAGTTGGGAATTCCAGTATAAGTATGGCACAAAAGTGATGTGCCTGAGGACTGGCAGAATGCATGTATAGTACCCTTATATAATGGCAAGGAGAACATAGGTGAGTGCTTTATAAGGTGTATGGGATAGTGGTTATTGAGAGGGTGGTACCATGCCAAAATCATCAGACTGAGGGGGAACAAAGTGAGATAGAGGATGTTTGGACCAAGTTTTTACTCTGAAAAATTTTTGTTAGAAACTCTTTTTTTTTTGGGGGGTGGGGGGCTGTATGGGGGTTTATGGTCTTGCACAAAGCTCCTCCTCCCTGGGTAGGGTGGTTGTAAGCAAAATAATATGCTGTCAGTGGATTGAACTGGGGCATATGAAGCAGCCAGGGGAAACCATGGAAAAGTCAGTGGTGGCTGGTTGTGGATAGGGGGCTGTGAGCAAATGAGACCTTTTCTTCATCTTTTCTTTGCAATAACACAGGAAATGGTGAATACCTATGAAAGAATGAAGGAACATATATATGTGTGCAGCAGTTGCAAAAGAGGTCAGATGAGAGTTGGGGTGAGAGAAGATTAGTAAATTTCAGGGAGAATAAGATGTTTTGAAAGGAGGTTAGTAGTATGAGAAAAACAAGAATATGAATGGGAACATCAGTGAAGGGGGCAAATGGGGAAGTGATAACAGACAGTGATGAGATGAGGAGGAGATAAAGTGAGTATTTTGAAGTGTTTTGAGGGAATGGGCATCAGAGATATAGACAGATAGATAAATTTTGAAGGATTACTGAATGCATTAGATGATAAGGTAGCATATATAGGGTGTTTGGGTCAGGGAGGTATGTGAAGTTAGTCATGGAAAGTGGTGTGGTAAAGAGAGAAGAGGTGGTGAAAGCCTTGTGTAAGATGAAATATGACAAGGCAGGTGGAGTAGATGTTACTGAAGTTGAATTTCTTAAGAAAGTGAGTATTGTTGACTGGTTAGTTAGGATTTTCACTGTATGTGTGGATCATGGTGAGTTGCCTAAGAATTGGCAGAAGACATATATAGTGCCCCATTATAAAGGCAAGGGGGACAGAGATGAATGTTCAAGCAGAGATATATGTTTGTTGAGTGTACCTTGTAAGTTGTATGGGATAGTGGTGATTGAGAAGATGATGGTATATACAGAGCATCAAACTGGGGACAGTGAAAATATGTCAGAGGAGGAAGTTGAGAATAAATGTGAATAAATGCAAGGTTGTTAGGTTTATCAGTTCAGAGATACAGGTTAGTTAGAGTGTGAGTTTGAATGGAGAAAAATTTGGATGAAGTGTTTTAGGTACCTTAGAGTGGACATGGTAGCAAATGTAATCATGGAAACTGGAGTTACCTTAGGTTGGATAAGGGGGAGAAGGTTCTATGAGCATTGAGGAATGTGTGGAGAGAGTGGTATATGGGAGGGCAAAAATGGGTATGTTTGAAGGTATAGTAATCACAGTGATGTATGGATGTGAGGCATGAGTTAATAGAGGATGATGGATGTGCTGGAAATTAAATGTTTAAGTTTATGGTTAAAAGTGGATTGATCGAGTAAGTAATAAAAGGGTTAGAGAGAGGTGTGGTAATAAGTGTGTAGTTGATAGAGCTGAACAAGATGTGCTAAACTGTTCTGGAGATGTTAACAAAGAGGATATATGTGTCAGAAGTAGAGGGGACAAGGAGAATGGGAAAGCCAAATTGGGAATGGAAGGATGGAGTGAAAAAGGTTTTGAGTGACTGAGGCCTGAATGTTCAGGAGGGTAGAAGGTGTGCATGGGATAAAGTGAATTGGTATGATGTGATATACAGGGTTTGACATACTGTCAGTGGATTTAACCAGGGCATCCTGTGTACCATACAACTTCAGTTTGATTTATCCAATGCATGTTTCACATTCTTTACTGTTTTGGCAGCAATTTAGATCCTTCTTGTGTATTGGTGTTATGTTTGCCATTTATGCCATTTATGTTCATATTCTGAATTGGTCAGTTCTTTGTCTTGTTAGCATTAAGAGAGTTTTTTCCTATTTTTTCTTTGTCTTTTCTAAGAAATATTCTTGCAGCTGTATTAGGCCTTGGTGCTGAGCTCTCTCAATTTATCCGTTGCTTCAGTTATTTATCTTGATATATTACAGTCAGTAAGTGCATATTCCTCTTTGTTAAATATTTCATCATAAATCACTTTATTTCTCTTGTACTAACTACAGACTTATATTGATAATTTATTATTCGGGAGATTTTTTAACAGTCGGGTCAGTGCCTGCTCTGGCATGGCAGTAATAATGTACAAGCCTTTGTGCTGTTGTTGGGATTTGAAACTTAAAGAACTGTTTACAGCTGATGAGCTGGATTCTCTCCTCAAAACATATGTATTATGTGTTGTAAAGTACTAGTAAAGAAAATTATCTGAACTCCAACTGAAGTGGGATTTCCCCTACATTAGTATCATGACAAACTAGTGTGATCATCATATTATCTCCTTATATATATTTCCAATCTCCCACTCCCACCCCTTTTAGTTGCCTTCTACAACACACAGGGAATACTTGGGAAGTATTTTTTCTCCCCAATCCCCATGGATGATAGATGTACATACATAGAAAGTGGCATTTATGCAACATTGATGCACACTGCACACTTCTTTACCCCATCATATCTGCATGGTAACTGTGTGATTGTCCTTTGGAAGCATTCAGTGCCCATATAAGTCCCTCAGCCTACCCCAACACAGTTTTTTTAGACATGAAATTTTGTGCTAACTTAGTTGCATATAAAATTTATGGTTATTTATTCTTAAATCACTTGTTTTCTTTCTACTCTTACCACACTAAACTCCATGTTTCTAATTTCTACCTCTATCACGAACAGCCTTGAAAGGACCCAGTGGTCTGATGTTGTTTGTAATCCTTTGTAATTTCCTCAGTAAGTAGTCTTGTTGTAGTTCTGCTCTTATCTTTTTGTTCTATATTTACTCTTTCTGTTCTCTCCCTTTCTATCCTGTCTCTTCTTTCTATTCATCCCATCCATTTACCTGTCTGAGTAAGTGTACATACTTGCTTCTGTTACAGCTTAGTAAATCTTTAATGAAAGTCACTATTTCCAGTACATTTAATTTTCCAGGTTGTCCCAGCATGCTTCCTGGCACCACTCAAGACCAATTTTGATCTAAATGATGCACAGACTATCTTAGCTCTGCATGAATCGGTAATGTGCTTGCAGAGTGTATATAAGAAACAGGGAGAAGAATTAATTTCATATCTACGTTCAGAGTATTTACCAACGATGGAACTTTCACCAGAACTTATTAATGAATACTGTCAGGCCCTCACCTCTGATGCTAAATTATTTAGAAATTATAGTAAATTATTCTTTCAAAGGGCAAAAATCATGAAGTGTGGAAATTAAATCCTTAAATGTTTTTTAATTTGACCAGTTTAAATTTGTCAAGATTTTTATCCTGAATTATAACTATTTTACATTAATGGGATGAATTAGTCATATCTGCTGAAACCCAGTAGTAGATAGCTATGATATCCTAAGTGATTGACAGTGTTGGTCTTTCATATGTATAGATATATTTTATGCATAAAATGAATTCATGGTGCAATATAATGATCATTGCACAGTTGGGTTTGCTTTGTGTGTTCACTATTTCACCAACAAATGTTGGAAATTCTGCTCATACATCTTCATTGTACATAGAAACAGATTCATAGTAATGTTCTATAATATTACATCTACTTTACATCACATCATGTACTGAAAATACAGAGGACGCTCACATAATCAACATTCATTTAATCGCTAGATGGTTTACCCATCCTTGACTAACTCTGACTCCATATATTCAGCTTCATACCACCCTTGCTACCTTTCTGCATTTTTGAAAAGCCCACCACCCACATGACATGTGTCAGGGTCACACTTGGCCATCCATGCTGCTGTCGATGGTGTATCACCCCATTCAGTTAATACGTCATGTTGTAGCTCCATATTGCTGTTTAAAATATTACACTGACATACTCCAAGGAACTCTGCTCAGCAGCTCCCAGGCAGCTACCTCCTCGACAACCACCAGCGTTGGTAATCCTGAAGACCCACAGCTTTTTACTTCAAGTGGTACAACCTCTTTCAAGTTTGGTCAAGAAATAAGACATTTGAAAGAGGCCTGGAAAAGCTGAAATCCTAGATGTAGGTCACATGATTAAAGGTTTGCCTGCCAAAATGTAAGGGAATCTGCTCTTAAGTATGTATGGAGGAAAGTGAACCCCTTCACTTATGAATGATTTTGAGAGGTATGATGACAAAGACATAAGTGATGAATCCTTCATTGACATCATGAACAAATTCCTCATCAGTGAGGAGAGACTAGGAGCTGATATTGAACAGATTGATTAGGAATTAGTAGTGCTTCACTGCCGTAATATCCACTTCTTAAGTCAGATGAGGAAGATGATCAAAAGAAGAAGGAAGTAGCAAAAGAAATTATGAACAGCCTGCAGTGTATGATGCAACATATGATTTGGTGTCGTAAGGACCAAGAGCAAGTGTCAACACGTTACAGTCACTTGCAGCACGTATTTAAAGAATACAACATAGCATTGAATTGGAGCAAGCAGGCCAGAATTACTTGCTAAATGGAAATGGAAAACATAATATTTTCTTTTTTCATAATTTTTAGCATTTTTGGACATTATTCTCCAGCTGTCATGTGTAATGTACCAAAAGCACAGTCCCCCTATCCAATTCCAGGCCTCCACAAACCTTTCTGTGGTTTTCCCCAGCTGCTTCATATGCAATGGTTCAGTCCACTGACAGCTAATCAACCTATGTATACCTTATCACTCCAGTTCACTCTATCTTTTATATATCTTTCTTCATCCTGCATGTTCGGACCCTAAGCACTCAAAATCTTTTTCACTCTATCTTTCCATCTCTAATTTAGTCTTCCCCTTCTACTTGTTCTGTCCACTTCTGACACATATATCCTCTTTGTCAATCTCTTCTCACTTATTCTACCCATATACCCAAACCATTTCAGCACACCCTCTTCAGCTCTCTCAACCATACTATTCTTATTACCACACATTTTCTTACCCTGTTATTACCTATTCAGTCAACCCTCCCCACACTATATGTTGTCCTAAGATATTTCATTTGCGTCAGATCCACCCTGTTCTGTATATTTTCATTTATAGATCATGACCCACATTCATACAATATCGTTTGGACTACTAAATCTTCAGATATACCCATTTTTGCCTCCATAATAGTGACCTCTCTTTCAACACATTCTTCAGTGCTCCCAGAACCTCTGCACATCACATCACCATGATCCATACATACATAGAAAATCCTGATTAACCAGTCAACAATATAGTCACCCCCTTTCTGAAGACATCAACTGCAATCCCATCCACTCTATTTGCTATACCACATTTCATCTTACACAGGGTTTTCATCAAGTTACTTCTCATGACTCTCTCACTTCTCATACTACCCTGGTCCATACACCCAACATCTGCCACCCTATTATCAAATGCATTCAGCAGTCCCTCAAAGTACTGACTCTATCTCCTCTTCACCTCATCACAACCTCTTACCACTGCCTCATTTGTCCCTTTCACTAATGTTTCTTATATTTATATTCTTATTTTATTCTCTATTAACCTCCTTCCAAAACATCTTATTCTCCCTGAGTTTGCTGATACTCGTTCACTCCAATTTTTACTTGTGCTCTTTTTCAGCCCCTGCACCTTCCTCTTGAACTTCTGTCACTTCCTCTAGTGCACCTCCTAATCACTCACACTCCTTCCCTTTAAGTAATGCACATACATAGATAGCTCATTTCTCTTTCACTGGCAACTTTACTTCATTTTCTCACCATTCACTACCCTTTCTCACCTTCCTACCTCCCTTCGTTTTCCCACCGTTCACTACCCTTTCTCACCTGCCTACCTCCCCTCTTCTGCATGCCACATGGTTTTCTTGCACATGCTAGTACTTCTTCCTTAAATGCCTCCCATTAATCACTCATCCCCCAAGCTTCATTAACTTTCACCTTTTGCCACTCTAAACTCAATCTCTCCTGGTATTTCCTCATACAAGTCTCTTTTACAAGCTCACTTATTATTTTCACCCTCTACTCACCCATATCATTTTCAATTTTCAAAAAAAAAAAAAAAAACTACAAATCTTAACTCCTACCTCCATCAGGTAATAATCAGACATTCCACCAGCTGCCCCTCTACCCCTCTAAGTACCTGTGCATCCAAGAGTCTTTCTTTTGCATGTCTATCAATTTTTATGTATTTTGATAATACACATTCACCGTCTCTCCTACTGACCCACCTGTACATGTGTTTGTCCCTCTTTCTGAAAAAACTGGTATTCCCAATCACCAGTCCTTTTTTAGCACACAACTCCACAAGCTGCTCACCATTTGTATTTGCCATACTGAATATCCCATGCCCCTCAGTTATACCCTCAACTACTACATTACTCACTTTAGCATTTAAATTACCCACCAACAATACCCAGTTTCTTGCATCAAAACTGCTGACACATTCACCCAGCTGTTCCTGATACACTTTCTTATCTTTCTAATTGTGACTAGGTGCATAAGCACTAATAATCACCCATCTTTCATAATCTACTTTCATTTTTAATCATGTCTTTATGGAGCTCACTTTCTTACACTCTTTCACTTATTCCCACAACTCCTGCTTTAGCAGTAGTACAATCCCTTCCTTCGCTCTTGCCCTCTCACTTACTCCTGATTCTACCCTTAAGACATTCCCAGACCTTTCTTCCACCTTCCAGGTTCCTCTCCTCAAACATACTATATGGCTTACCCAGAACAAATGTCTGCATCTCCACAGAAGTCGTCAGTCACTTTTAACCCCTATCCAAAGCGAGTGTAACAAAACCGTAAACCATTCATAATAGTGCTATCAGAACAATCACTGGCTGTTTAGTAGCCAAAAACACTCAAGACTTGCACAATGAAACAAAGATCTCGGTACAATCCCACCTCAACATGTTTGGCACTCAGTTTTGTGCAGCAGCACTAGATCCCCAACAAATATATCACTGACTGATCACATAAGCACTTAAGAAACTGGTCAAACACTACACATCCACCCTCCCAACACGGTCTTAAACTCCAGTCCACTAAACATATACTCACCAGAAGCAACATTCCACAGACAAACATGAATCACACATTCCTCATTATACTCCACACACATTATTTGGGAGTTGTTTAGTTATGTAGAATGGTGTGAATGGGAGGAGTCTATTATACTTGCTACATACTTCCAGATTTTATATATTAGTTGAGCTGCTGAGCTTGGTTCTTGATACAGCCATTCACATTTAGCTTTATACTTTTTGTAATGCTTATGAGGGTTCCTTTGACTTAATGAAGAAAGTTTATCATGATTATGTTCATTTAACTGCTTGTCACAAGTTTTAATGAAAATCTTTTATCCATGTGGACATTTGTTGTTAGGAGGCATTTTTAATTTTTTGACATGGTATGGATGCAGTGAGAGGAGAAAATGCCTACTTTAAATGTGGTCTCGTTAAGCATCGAAGTATCTTTGAATTGCAATATGAAAATATCAGTGAAAATCTCAAGGCAAATCCATCAACTTTGTAATTCTATACTCATGACCAAAAATTCAGTCATAAGGGGTGTTTTTTGACTGTGATAGGCAGATATGATTAGAGTGCTCAAAACTGAAAGTGACATTGAAACTCGTACATGTAACTTCATTAGTTCTTTTTGAGAAGCCTAAAGTAGGTTTGTGGACATTTTTCACAGCACTTTGGGCTTCTGTACTTGTAACAGCTACTGGTGATGTTTTTGCAGAATCCTACATGAATAATCCATATTTTTGACATTTTTCAAATTTTCTTGTACCTTTGTTTGTCGACTTTGCTGTATTATCATCATACATATTCACTGTTCATTAATGTATTGTTCATTCCATCAGACCTATAAAACATTTCCATGGGTACTAAATCACGTATAGGATATTGTTATATCTTGCCTTAGAAAATATATATATATATATATATATATATATATATATATATATATATATATATATATACACAGGCATAT
>JAYMFT010396485.1:0-19265 GCA_038088735.1 Panulirus argus
TATATCCCTGGGGATTGGGGGGGAAAGAATACTTCTCACAAATTCCCTGCATTTCGTAAAAAGTGACTAAAAGGGGAGAGAGTGGGGGGCTGGAAATCCTCCCGTCCTATTTTCACTTTTCTAAAAGAAGGAATACAGAAGGGGGCCAAGTGAGGATTTTCCCCTCTAAGGTTCAGTCCTCTGTTTTTAATACTACCTTGCTCATGTGGAAAATGGCGAATATGCATGAAAAAAAAAAAAAAAAAAAAAAAAAAAAAAATCAAAATGGCACACCCTCTAGTTGCTGATGGCCACACAATAATCATGAGATGCCTCACAATCACATATATACTGAAACTTTCACTCCTCTCTATCCTTTTACACATGCTTTTGCTCCTCTGCTTTCACACCATCCAACAGTTGTGCCCCTACTCCATATACCCTTAAAATATCCCATAAAGCATTCCACTTGACTCTATCATATGCTTTCCTCAGATCCAGAAAAGCTGCATACAGCTCCTTACCTTTCACTAGATATTTTTCCACTCATTCTTACAACAAATATCTGATCCACACATCCTATACCTTTCCAAAAACTCATTTGCTCCTCACTTATTCTGCCTTCAGTCACTTCCATCACTCTTTCAGTCAACACTCTTGCATAAACTTTTTCTGGTATACTTGTGAGACTTGTTCCCCTATGAATGTTACACATATCCTTAGCACCTTTTCCTTTGAATACAGGAACAATAATAGAATTCATCCATTCTTCAGGCTCAACCTTCTGCTTCCATGCTAAATTACATATCAAATGAGTCCATTTTATTACACTTTCTCCTTCATACAACAACATTTCGGCCATAATCCCATCCATTGTAGGTGCATTACCTACATTCAACCTCATTATTGCCCTTTGTGCCTTCCTTCTTGCTATATGATCCTGCACTTGTACCCTTTTCTTTCCATTCTCCATACCTATGCCTGCAAAAACTGCTGCCCCACCTTCTCATCAGTTCTTCAAAATACTGTTTCCATCTTCCTTTTACTTTCTTATTTTGATTCAGCAACTCACCTTTCTTATTTCTCACATTAACATTTCCACTCTTATATCAACTTCTTTCCTTTTTCACCTTCTTTCAGTACAATTTCTTATTATCTGTAAACTTTTCACTCAACTTGCTTCCAAAATCTTCATCTACTCTTCCTTTGTTTTCCTCTAGCAGCTTCTTAACTTTCCGCTTACACATCTTAAAACTTTCCTCCTTTGTAAAACTTCCATTGGTACATTCCTTTCTAGCAATCTTCCAAATGCCTTTTTCTTCTCTTCAACAGCATTTCTAATCTCATCAATCCACCAAAATTTTCCAGTTTTATTCCTGTATCTCACAACCTTGTATCCAACCACTAATTCTACAACCTTTGATAGCTTTTCTCTAAACATTCTATACATATCTTTCACATAAGCTGCATCCCCACATTTACTGTATTTCCATCTAAACTTTCTGTCACCCTTCTTTCAAACTCTTCCTTGCATTCTCTCTGATTAATCCTCTCGCTTGCCAAAACTTTACCCCTCCATTCTTCCTCACATCAAACCTCCACTTCTCCCTGATCCTCACCTCCATAATAACTGCAAATTGGTCAGAATCTCCAAAGAATCCTCTCACAACTCTAATATCCAGCACAATCTTTTTCAACCTTTCATCCACTGCCATATAGTTAAACAATGCTTTTGTTTTCTTCCATCATTTCTAATCTATATATATCTGTGGATCATCTTGTGCTGAAAAAATGTGTTTGCAAGGAATAAGCCCGTCTCAGCAGAGAAATCTGTAAGATAACTTTCATTCTCATTTACTCCTGACACTTCCCACTTACCAACTATATTGCCAGTTTCATCACATCCCACCTTCAAATTCATATCATCCATTTAAATCACCTTTATTCAGTCTTCATATTCAAAGGTGCATGTACACATAAACATGCATATTTCACAGTTCCAATCATTCCTTTCACCCACACTATTCTTGATCCATTCCAGCCATGGTCTGTTACAATCTCCCATACTCTTGGTGATAGCACAATTCCACATCATTTTTTCCTTTTTCCCAGATAATTTTCATTCATTTCTATCCATACCACTTCTCTTACCACAACCTCCCACAACTTACAGTCATCATCTCCATTCGTATTTCATACACCCTGCCCAAGGATATGGGTTTCCCCAATCCCTTGCACATCCAAATGGTAACTTTTAAATTCATCCATGAGCACCCTCCTTTTACTCTCACCAGTCATCCCATTATCAATCAGAGCCATCACTCTCAATCGCTTGTCCCTTATATTCTCTGGTATAAGTGGTGGACTCAAATATTGCTTCTTAGCCTTTAGTGCCTCACCCTCAACAGGCTACTAGCCTGTGTTTCCCAGAGGTATCAGGGCTCTCAGCCTGTCCAAAAAATACTAAAACCTCAGTATACCTCAAGTGTTTGTCTGATTTAAAAACTATAGCTCTGATGGAGTTATGCAAAGCCTCCCTCTTTAGTTCCAACCTAAGGATGCAATAATGAGGTCACCACAAGAAGGCAGGATGATACTTGGATAATCCAGAAAACTAAAGTATCCCGTTGAGGCAGTGAAATTAAATTTTTCCTAATAATTAAGTCCCCAATGCAGTAGCAGCACATCTTGACTTCTTTGCTTATGATACTGCCATTATATTAAACTCAACTTTTCTCCATGTAGAAATGGTCTTTAACCTCTCAACTCCTTTATTTATGCAAGCCTGGCAGGTCTTCTAAATGTAAACTTAGCATTGAGTTTTGCACCTTTATTTCAAGGCTACATGCTAAACCTGGGTTGTTGCTGAGGAAGCAGAGTGAAATTTCTCCCCACAGTCAGTCATCCCCCAGTCATGTCAATGATGGTATATTCTCATGAGTTTAATAGTAAGGAAATTGTATGGCTTTTAAGCAGATTTAGAGAACTAGGTAGATGATCCTGAATTATTAAACAAAGATGATCAATATTTGGACTGTGTGGATAGTGATTATATGAACACTGACTCTTCCAGCACTGAAAATTGACCAAGAAGTTGTTTCTAGCACAAGTGGAGGCAGTGTTGCCAATGTCTGCCTGACCTTGACAACAATGCATATGGTAATTTTACAAACTTTAATAATTTGCTATAATGAAAAAATTATAAATTAATCACACTGATCATAAGAGATGATTTATTATAGAAAATAAAGAGTAATAATATTCAGTAATGAATTTTTCTATGTTGATGAAATAAACAATAATACATGCATGGAAGCAACTCGCCTGACAATCAAGCCTTACTCTTGCACTTTTCAGTATATTGAGCTGAAACATCTACAAAACTTCTACATATTATCAGAGTGAAAATAGTGGATGAAATACACTTCTGAAATGATTTTTTTTCCAATATTATGGGATTATCTTCTGTTCCATCTTTTAGAAATTGAAATACAAGAAGGAGAGGGTTTCCAGCCCTAACTCCCACACCCTTTAGTCACTTTCTATGACATGCAGGGAATACGGAGGAAGAATTCTTTCTCCCCTAACCCAGGGATAAAAAGGATATACGAGTATGTCAGAAGTGCAAGGAACAAGAACAGGGAGACCAAACTGGAGATGGAAGGGTGGAGTTAAGAAGGTTTTGAGTGACTGGGGCCTGAACATGCAGGAGAGTGAATGGCATGCATGGGATAAAGTGATCTGGAATGATGTGGTATACAGGGGTCGATGTGCTGTCACTGGACTGAACAAGGGCATGTGAAGCATCCAGGGTAAACCATGGAAAGGTGTGTGGGGCCTGATTGTATACAGGAAGCTGTGGTTTCAGTAGATTACACATGACAGCTAGAGAATGGATGTGAGCGGATGAGGCATTTCTGCATCTGTTGCTGGTGCTACCTTGCTAATGCAGGAAATGACAATCAAGTATAGGGGGAAAAAAAATAAATTATATTCATATACATATATTTATATCCCTATGGAAAGGGGAGAAAAAATACTTCCCACGTATTCCCTGCGTGTCGTAAAAGGCAACTAAAAGGGGAGGGAGCAGGGGGCTGGAAATCCTCCCCTCCTTTTTTTGCTTTTCCATGTTTTTGCTTTTCCAAAAGAGAGAACAGAGAAGGGGCCAAGTGAGGATTTTCCCTCAAAGGCTCAGTCCGCTGTTCTTAAAGCTACCTCGCTAAAGCAAAAAATGGCAAATATGTATGAAAAAAATATATATATATTCATTTGTTTATTATACTTGATCGCTGTTTCCTGCGTAAGCGAGGTAGCGCCAGGAAACAGACGAAGAAAGATCCATTCACTCACATACACACATTTATACATACATGCACAATACATACATATACATACCAACATATACATATTTACATACATATACATACACATGCTTATACACATATACATATGTACATATTCATACTTGCACTCCATCCATTCCTGATGCCACCCTGCCCCACAGGAAATAGCATTGCCACCCCCTGCATCAGTGAGGTAGTGCCAGAAAACAGACGAAAAGGCCACGTTCGCTCACACTCAGTCTCTAGCTGTCGTGTTTAATGCACCAAAACCACAGCTCCCTATCCACATACAGAAAGTTTTTAGCACCAGATTTTTACCTGTAGCTATGGTAAAAAGCTTCATGAAGTAATGTTTCATGAAATCTGTGTTAAGATATGATAATATTTTTTTGCTGTATTCCATGGTGATGAGTAGTTCCTTATGAATTGTCCTTTTTCTATTCTGCCAAGAATATTTAATTCAATGACATTTGTTTTTTTAGTATCTGCATTTGTTTCTTTCTGAAGATACACAGTAATATAGATTAACTGACTTTTTTGGTTAAGTTATTTACTGTATAACTTTTTTTTTTACAGCATGGGTGTCGTAGAACATCAGGGTCTCATATACATTGTAGGTGGTTGTACACACAGCCAGCGCCACCTGCATGACCTTCTCTGCTACAATCCTGTGACTGGAGAATGGCAGAATTTGTCGCCAATGTTAACTCCACGCAGTCAAATGGGTGTGGCTATTCTGGATGGTTTCTTGTATGTGGTAGGCGGGACCAATAGACATAACGTTCTCACATCAGTGGAAAGATACTCTTTTGAGCAGGTGTGAATTTTTCTTGTACAAATACAGTCTTTTAAACATTGTTATAACCTCTAATTCAATGATTTTATACAAATTTGCTTTGAAGAAAATATGGTTTGAGACACTGCTATCTGTGATTGAAAATGTTACTGATCTTTAAATGAACTAAGGGTATGATAGCTGAAAGGTGTCATGCTAAGGCCAGTGTAAATGAAAAATGAAATTGGAGTCACCAATGCTGAGCATACAGTTACAATAATGGTCTTCTCTAATAATTACTGCACAGTGGTTTTTATGTTAACAAGAAAAGCCAGTGTAAGCAAAGTTTTACCTTTTTGACAAAATCTCCCAGTAGTTGGCAGTAACTCACTGTTCTCGTTGCTCCTTCATTGCCAGTATTATGGAGTGCTTACATGGTTCTTGCTTCTTTAAAATGCAGATGGCCATAGATATTGTTTTGCACCCTGGCCTTGTGTACATAGCTGTTTTTTGTACATGCAAGTGAATAAGTTTAGTTTGGAAGCTGTAGGTAGTTATCAAG
This sequence comes from Panulirus argus, assembly GCA_038088735.1. Taxonomy (NCBI): domain Eukaryota; kingdom Metazoa; phylum Arthropoda; class Malacostraca; order Decapoda; family Palinuridae; genus Panulirus; species Panulirus argus. The sequence goes on from JAYMFT010396485.1 coordinate 5,663, forward strand.
CATTCTGGTTAGCTGTAGGGTAGCCTTAATGGTATTCAGCTTTCCAGTTGATTTAAGATTAATTCAAGAACAATGCTTGCTTTCTCGTACTTTTGGTGATCATTTGATTTATTTGGTGTTACAACTTGTATACAGGCCCAGTCTAGGGAGAATTAATCTGAAGTAGCAATAGCAACCAATGCTACAGACAGGGGTGTCATGATATTAGTTAACTAGATTTCCAGTGACTGAACAGTTTATTTAGTTGGGCTCAGGTTGGTCAGATTAGATTAGTATGTAGTTTCCTTTTCTAGTGGTGAACAAAGAATCTTATCAAGAATTTTTGTTAGCTCAATCATCTTAAGGAAAGTTTATGAGCTTGTCAATGAGGGCACAGATATCTTTAAGCTGGGAGTATGAATGACAGATGCCAATCTCCACAGGGTGCTGGTGATGAGTGTGCAATAAAAAAGATGCGGTATTTCAAGATTTTACTTCTTTTTTTAGAACGGAGTCTTTCTTCATAACTGATATTTGTGTTTAGTTATTTGCAAAGTCATTGTGGACTTAATGGGTGTCACACCTACAGTTAGCTTACCAAGCCCCAACCCTCACTCTCATGCAAACCATTCTGGGCATTATATTATTTGAAGCATGCAGCTGCCTATGAAAGACTGTGGTCTGAACTTTTATAGGTGTCAAAATACATTTTTTATACAGTTGAATGCAGTACAACTGAAAACTGCAAGAAATTTTTTTTTGAGGATATTTGATGCTGTTACATGGGCCTAATGTGCCTAAAAGAAGCTGAAAAGTACTTCTACAGTTTCTCAAAGGAATAAGACTTTTGAGCCACTTTTTTGAGTGGGGCAACTGTAATTGCTGTTCATAAGCACCATTATCTGCATATGCATATTCCAGGTCAGATCACAGTTAACTTCAACCTTGTGGAGATTTTGCAGTATCCTTTTTTGCCCTTATTCTGTAATTTATCAAAGGGTTCTTAAATCTTCCTTTGAATTAAAGTTCATCAGGCTAGGTTTTTTGACAGACATTGTAGGAAACAGATTTTGTAATTAAGGTTTCTCGTTTGTTTTCTGGTTGGGAGGGGTATAATTAAGTGACTTTTTTACCATGGACCTTATATTCACATATCAGTGAGTTTTATACATATTTCTCAGCTAATCACAGATTTTTTTTTTTTATATTCTGGAGAGATTTTTCTGAGATTAAAGAGAGCAAGCTGAGGACACCTTCCACAGAACCATCCCCTTAAGTTACTATGCTTAGAAAAAAAGCTTTCCTGAAAGTGACATATCTGTGAGGATAAGAAGGAAAATGGTATCATCTGCTGGAGAATTTATGTCAGTGTAGTGAAACTTTCAGTTGTGTGTTGCCTGGGTACCGAGGTGCAGTTTTTATTGATTGGTACCTTTTAATTGAATTGTATGAAAGAGTTTTCATTTAATCATACTGGTTTATCAAATTGAGCTTGGAAAGGAGTCCAGACTACAAGTTTCACAGGATTCCAAATATAGGGACAAGCATACAAGTAAACAGAATAGTAGTCATGTTGGAAAGGTGGACCAGGTCAGTGTTGAGAAATTAAGTAGGCTGAGAGGAAGAATGATAAACCCTATTTTAAAACAGACTCACTGTTGAAACTCTTGAGTGAGTATGTAGGCCTAGAAGAGGGCTAATAAAAGCCCTACTCACCACATCTTGTGGAGTAGTCAAGCAAACTAAAGTGTTGTCTTTGAAAGGCAATGAATTTAAGACATTTGATTGATTAAGGAGTCGTAATAGGGATTTGGAAATAGAAAATATATAGTTGATGAAATGAAAGCAAGAATTCTCAGATGAAGCAGTTATTAGAGAATTAGTTGGAAAAAAACAAATTTAACCTGATATGGTAGGAAAAACCAAGTTGTTATACATTAGCTGAAGGAAGAGACAGGATAGTGACAGAGTGAATCATTGAGTGACAAAAAGAGGGTAATACAAAAGAACTTTTTTCATTAGATATCAGTGTAAACTTGCTCTTGAATGTATATAGGTTAGATATTTGAATATAAGTGACATTAATAGATATTTTTCACCTTTATATCCAATCCTTGACTTCAGCCTGTTGGCAGATTCCAGGATTAGACTGTGTTCATCTTAGGATGTGTAGGATGACAAAATTTGTAATTATTTAATGTGAGTACATGGATTTTGCTTTTTCATCTTTCAGGAATGCATTATAAGCAAACCCTTTAGACAAATTCTTCTCAAATATAACTATAGGGATTATGAATTTCCGTCTCATCAACTGCATGTGTATTTGTTACAGTGAAGACATATTTTCATTGTATAGAAGGTTTACAGTCTTGATGATACTCATTATCTTTTTGGTCTTTTTATGTTACCAAGTATGCTTCTCAACAGAACAAATGGTTTGAGTGTCCACCCATGTCTGTTGGGCGAGCGAGCCCAGCAGTTGCTGCAACAAATTCTTTATTGTATGTCATAGGTGGGGACCAGACAAGTGAAGTCAATGATTTTTACAGAGCACAGGTAAGACTGCATATATATGCTTGTTATTTAATTTTTTTTTCAGTAGTAAGTAATGCCAAGTAACACGAGTGAGTGGTGTGGGTGACTTGTTATGATATTAGTGTTTGAAGAAGATTAGGAAGTCAGGCAGAAACATATGCTAAAATATTACTTATTCGTTATAGATTTGAATTAATTTTCATCTGATCTGAGGATGGTATATCTATTCAAGATGCTTCAGAAAGTGGAAAATGAGAATAGATTCAAAGACTTTTGAAACAGTAACACTCATTACTATAGGAGAGTACAATACTTAGAAGGATCAGAGTAGTCTAACTCCTCTGGGATAGGCTGAACTACTGTATCTTTCCAAGAAGGAAAAATGCTAGTCTTGAGGGAGAGGTGAAACAAATTAGCAAAACACGCACAAGCTCAGATCCACATTCTTTTAACCCCTCTTGGGATGAAGGTTTTCTAGATGTTGTCTTTTACAGATAGCTGATTTTTATTAGAATTTGAAATACTGAAAAATGATTTTATTATAAAACATATAAATGAACCCAGCCATTCACAGCTAAGGCCTTTTAATCTCTCCTTGCCATGGCCAGTACATCCGAGTATGTACCCAGTGACCACAGCACTTGAACCTTTCTTATCCATCTCAATTCCCCTTTTTTAGAGAAAGAGTCCTCCTCTAATATTAAATTAATTTTTACACTTAGAGTCTTCTTACTTGTGTAGATATGATTCCTGTTTTCATCATCTGAACCAAACTGCATAGTAAGGAAAGTACTGGGTGAGGATGAGTACGCTGTGTCTTTCTAACATGATTATCCCTTAGTTAGTAAGTCTTTGTGATTATTTTTGTGTGCTAGTTAGTGTTGGGGGTGACATCTGACATCTGTATGTGACTAGTCAGTAGAGGAAGCATGGGATCCTTCAAATTTGGGTGAGAAAATTAGGCTTGTAACTACTGCACGTTTGTCTGGAATAGGCACCTTTCTTTGTTGTGGGAACTGTTCTTAGAAGATGAAGATGCACAGATGGATAGTATCTGTACTTTATGATTTACTTGTCTCTAAAGAAGGAGTGCTTTTGTGAGAAGAGACTATAAGAAGGATCTTGGAGGATAAGGAGGTAAATATGGAGTAAATATGTGGTCAGAATCATCCAAAGGAGAGGAAAGGAAAAATTTGAAGGGTACAGTTTTATCAGTAGGAGAGATAGCTGTATTGATATCAGGATGAGAGAAGATAAAGGCAGATAGATTTGTAAAAGTTAGAAAATACTCTTGGTTAGGGACAAGTGTGATCTAACTTTTCAGTTGCCTGTGCTGTCTTGGTTAACATAAGAAAAGATAGAGAAAGGTAAGCATACTTCCCTGCTGAGGAGTGTTTGACCTCATGAAAAGTAGATTTTTAATAATCATTAGCAGAAACAAAGGCAAAATGAGACTTACATGAATTGGGGCATTTTCTTGTTCTGTATACCTGGTCCGTGGTTTCTGTAGGTTTTGAAGAGGATTGTTTAAAAGCATGGATGAGAATCGGATACAATCTTTTAGGAGAGAGGGATATCTTCATACTTGTAGCTGTGACTTCCATTAAACATTCTGCACATATACAAGCATCATGTGATATCTTGCAATGTATACATCAAGGCCTCCAAAAGTGCCACAGATGGCATTTGAAACAGGAATGGAAGGAGGAGCTGTAAAAAGAGATATCATTAAAAGCATGTGATTAGAGAATTAGAGTTAATATGATGCAGTTTCACAGTATTGAAGACGCTTAGAGGTAAAATGGAGATTGAGCATGTATAATGACCAGTTTTGACAGTTGGGAATATGAGTAGGATATCTGAATAGGTGTTTCAAAACAGTGACAGTAGAAGTAGTAGGACTCATTATCACACTTTTTTGTGTTAATTACTTGTTCTAAAACACTGAAAATGGAAGGAGTAGACTGCTTTGTTACCTTTATCAGTGCAAGAGGAATCCAGCCTTTTTTGCATAGTTGCACTCAAGAGGTAGGTGAGAAGATAGTATAGCATTATGGTACGAGATGAGGTAATTGAAGAATGTGAGAATATAGAAAAATTTTGAAAGTTAATGGACCAGTTACATGAAATGAAAGGAGATTTAGAGTCTGTGAAACATGAAATAGGTGTATGTATGCTACAGTAAGCATATGCCACAGTAAGCACACATTCCACCCTGAAAATGAAAAGTGATACCATCTATGGTCAGAGGTATGATAAGCTCAGCTGGCAGCATCCTAAGATCAATGGGTCTCCCAAGGAAGTAAGATTTTGAAAGTGGTAACAAAGAGGTATTCCACATTGCAAATATTTTTGCTTCAAGGTTACATATGTTGACATTGTGAACAGAGAAAAAGACAAGTTTCTCATAAATGTCAAGAGACTGATTATCTCTATAGACATTAGCACCATGCTTGGCTTTCATCTATATTTTCTCTGAGGCAGTTTTTCTCATTCATTATGAATATTATCATATGTAAAAGAGTTCCTAAACTATAGTTTGGAGACTTTTAACCTCATATTCATGGTCACAGGAACCCATTTTAACCTTTCACAGAAAGAAAGAGGATGAAAAATTGGCCTTGAAAATTGTATGTTTATTAAGATTGAGTAAGGTATAGTGCAGCAGGATATCATACCCACCCCAGAGAAGTATGCATCCCTCTCTTTTCCAGCCTTTGGGATTGGGGACCCCATTTCTACAAAAGTAATATCTATGTATGCACTTGAACCAAACCATATGAATAGGAATAGAGTTACTGTAGATATATTAGATATTTCATTCATTATCTATAAAAATGTTTGATATTTTCCTGAAAGCATATATCTCTGTGCACACAGATGCTGCTGCATCTTCATATCTAAAGCTCTGATTCATTCATTATTACAGGTAACTATTGCCCATGTGGAATATTTTGATCCTAATACCAATCGTTGGTTGGACTGCACATCCCTCCCAGAGAGTCGATCTGAGGCAGGGGCAGTTGTCATTTGACCCCCTCCGCCCCCAAGACACCCTCCTCAACCTACTAGAAGAAATCGCAAGCCACAGGAGGACGACAATGCTGAGTGTCCTCATCTTGTAAGGAAACGAAGCATCAACCGTCAGTCTCACAGTCCGAGGCAGCCAGCCTAGCATTACTGCAGGTGAAAATAAGAGTACTAATGCAAACGACATTGACATTAGTTCAGCAGTTTTCTTATACATAACTAAGTTTTACTGAAATATTGATGGTGCATTATCATTTCAGAGGGTCTGATGCAATAAAGGTTAGAAGATAATGTTTTAATTAATTGGTATCACTTACTCAGTTTATGTAAGCATATGCAGAGTAATAATTGAATATTTGTTAACTAATTATTCACCAAGCAAAATAAGTGTTTCTGAAGTTGGGTTGGAAGTCCTGTGTGCAGATTTAAGCATATCAAAATATGGAGAGCATGAATTTTACATGAAACATTTTGTAATGGCTTTGATAGTTATATAAATTTCCTCAACAAAAGTTATAATGGTAATGAGAAACTATGCATCATTTGCTGCAGATGTATAGTACATTGTAGGTTACCAACATTGTTGTAAAGCATATCATCCCTGCTTGGTTGTCATTTATACTGAAGTTGGCAGAGATTTTAATATTTGATGGGTGCAAATCTTACAATTTCTATGCCTTACTAATGTAGTAGACACAGCTTAACAAAGAAATTTTACAAGTAAGAATGGTAGGTAATTTTGCTTTTAGTGTTATTTGAGTTGAACTATGATTGTTTCCTCCTGTTGTATGGAAGAAATTGATATTGAGTTTATAGATATAACTATGTCCGTAGCCCACTGTTGTTTAAAAAAACAGCTAAAAAGTTTACCAAAAATGTATTTACTATCCCTTTTTGAAATGAAAAAATGAGGCTGAGATTTTAAGATCAGTATGTCTTTGCCTATAAATGGAGGATGGTCACTAACAAGTTCAGCAAAACATCTACTACTGGGAGCTAGCGGGCTATATTTCCCACCATTTTCTATAAGTAACATCCACATTCTTCTGCAAAACTGGAAAACTTGCCATACTTTTGTGGTTACTCAGCAGAACCCTGCCCTGTTTTTTGTCGTAGATTTGGTTAGATTGAGGCAGCATAACTGTTTAAATAAGCTAAAGCATATTTCATATGGTTAGTGCATGTTTCACTGGTGTGATGACTTTTTCTTTAAATGTGTTTTGGCTCAAATGCACTCATAGACAGAATGTAGATCATTGTGATATTCATGAAAAATATGAATGATGTGCTGCTTTTGACTGCTTTAGAAGAACTCATTAGTTTTGATTCATTGAAAGCTTTGCTAGATTTATCAGTTATGTGTTTTAGACTTCAGATCTTAGTATGTACACAAGGAAGTGGATCTTTTCTTGTAGCTTGATATTTTTTTTATCATAGGGGTGTGTTCGTCATTAAGGGAATATGTACAGTTCTGGGTATTCTTTGCCGTCCAAAAATGAGCTGCATTTTGTCATTGGATTGTTTGAGCCTTTTATGCCTTGGTTCAGTTAACTCCTCCAGTCATGTCGTCTAGTATATCATAGATTATTGAAAAATTTTGTGGAAATTTTTTCAAGGAATATAGAAACACATTGATACCCTTACCACTGATCATATATCCCTCTCGTAACTTATTTGTCATTACATAGTTAAATACATATGTGTTATGTTCTGAGTGTAATTTTATATCCATTATGGACTATATGTGACTGTGTACCATATAATACCTCTCCAGTGATGAGTTAAGGGCAGGAGTAGACAAGCACCTAAAACAGTTTTTGTCTGAGTCTTATTTTGTAACCTGTTTCCCAAATATATGACATGCTTTGATGGTTAATTTTTATCAGCAGTTAATTCTTTTAGCCATTTAATCTGGGCATCATACTCTTCACACATGAAGATGATGATAGTGACACTAGTTGATTTTTTTTGAAGGTGATACTTAAACCCTCCTGAAGTTTCTTTTGGGTAGATATAAGGTTGTTCTGCCTTATCATAGTATACTAATTTCCCTTAGTGATCATGCATGTGAAGATATTTTTAATTTTCTTCCTGTTACTAAACTTTATAAGTAAATATATAGGCTGTATCTTGTTTATACTAGTTAGCCTACTTTCTTTAGACAGATTATTATTTCACATTAGTCCTGTTAGCAACCTTGTTCATGAAAACTGCAAAATTATGTCTCAGTTTCTGATGAAATATTTCAGAAAATATGGAAACTTTAGATATTTTGTTGCCTTTTGCCAGACATATTTGTGATACCGATGGAAAACCAGCTTGTTAGAGATATTTTTAGCTAAAGAAAAGTAAGATATGTTTGTGAAAAAAGAGGTTTTTATGTATTCTGTGTGTAGAGGAGTGCTTCACCTCATGAATAGCATTATGTGGAGATATCATGTGGAAATGAAAGCAAAATGTATGTTGAAGGAAGGAGGATTTCTCTACGGCCGATACAGCAAGGCCCTTGCCCAAATGATCTTAGAACAGGAGTGATTGAACTGAGGACTGGGAGAGGAGTGTCTATATGCTTTATTTCCCATAACAGTGTTCACAGCTGTATGCTAGCAGAGATAGAAGTATCATTCAAAAAGAGACAGTACTCATTTCAAGGAAAATTTTAAGTCAGTTAATCTAATCAGCACTATTTAAGTACTAATATTGGCATTTAGAGGGGACAGCTGAAGGATTAGGTTTAATGAGTAAAGATTTATAGCATGTGGTGTTAGAGGTAAAAACAAGACTAGTTTGTTGGGTGATTGGTTTAGACAGTCTAGAACTTTTGCAGGGTGATTTGAAATTTACATCAGGTTATTAAGAATGGAAATTATGAGTGTTTCAATCCACATACTATCTGTGAAGATTCAAGCATTCAGTGTCTCTAGAGTATAGGATATTATGGCCCTATGGCAGGAACTGAGATTGTCAAAGAATATTTTAAAGCTTGAAGAAGCATGAGAGCAGTAGCTGAAACAAAAAAATTGTAGTAGATGGAAGAAAAGTTTTGACCTAGATGATATCAAAGTTTAGAGATTCTTGATCTATTAGACATGCAATAGGCATGATGTTGCTGGAATAAGCACAGACTCCTTAGAAAAGAATGAAGGTTACCGTTGAAAATATGAAATTAATGGGAACACCATTAGAAAGTTAGTTACAAGAGAAAAGTAAGATATGGAAGAAATACTAGATAGACGCTGTTCAACACAAGGCAGATTAGGAGGAAGACCACATATGTGGGTGAAATGTATGAATTATGATTGTTATATTAGAGAGGTAAGGGTATTAGGGAGGGTCAGTACTGCTGTAGTTTGAGCTGAAGCTTCCTCTCATAGGCAGCATAGACTGGCATTACCTCAGAATGCAAGGAACCAGAAACCAGAAGCATTTTATACTCATCCATGTTTGTATTTAGTAAATGTACAACTAGAAAAGGGAAGGTAGAAGAAAGAGCATGAATGTGTGAAGCAATTGAGAGTATGATAGGTATACGATACCTGTACAGGAGTTCCCAGAGGGAACAGGTGTCATAGATATAGATGGATAGATAGTTGAGCGTACAGGTGTTTAAATTGTTTGGTGGCTTAGTTTTCAGTGAAAGAGAATGTATGACAAGCAGTCCTAACCCGGAAAATGTAAGGTGCTTCTGGGCACCATTTCAACACTCTTGAGTCAGGACGGTTGTACTACCCTGGGAGTTTGTTTTCTACAACCTACTTTGAACCTATTTACATGTAATTGTCACATTATGGTCAAAAGAGCAGTGCATCATAATTCAAAAGAGAATGTGCACATAAGTGCTGCAGTTATAATTGTATGTTCCATTTTGATCCTTGAATCATCATGAATTGGATCAGTGCTTCAAAGTAAAGCTTGGAAAGATATTACCCTTCTCTAAGTTTCTTCCTTTCAATCTTATATATGGACAGCAATTCTAAAGGGATAATAGTCCAAGATTTTTAAACATGGTTTACAGAAAAATTAAGGCAGGTCTTTATTTTCTTATCCATTAGTTGACATTCTCAAAAAGGAAGATCAGTACCATCTATGAGTGATGTGCAATCAGGTTCCTAGGGGTTTTGGATTAAGGATGTAATCAGTAGCGTGTATAGCCCGGTCACATCCTATGTGGACATTGTCAGTTGATCTGGATGCTGCCTTCAGAGGTTAGAAAGTGCTTTGTCATATGAAAAGAAAGTACATTTAACTGCAAATGCACTGTAACCTTTCTCCTGCTCCTAGATTCAACTGACAACCTTTATTTCTGCAGTTAGTAGCTCATGAATAAATTGTTGGCACCTCGTAATGATCACAGTGTTGGATCACAGATGAATCAGTGGATAGGAGAGGGAAGGAAATGATATGATTTTCATGTGTTATGTTGGCTGTTTCTTAAAAACTGGTAGGAAATTTAGCTCTCCTAAGCCTTGGGGTTAACCTTTGGAGTGACTGTCCTCTCATCTACTGAAAATAGTGCTTTAAAGCTACTTTTATAAACCCTTTACCTATGTATTATAAAGAAATTCACATATCCCATTTATTCAAAATGGAAAATTAATGAATAGGGATGTGTTAAGAATAGATTGTGCAGGTGCATTGGAAAATGAAAACTTGTCAGTAACTAATATTAGCTCAAACAAATGATAGAATTTAATTGAAAATTGCTTGAGTAATGTACTTTGATTTATAGAAATTATGTTATTGATAACTGTCAAAAAAATTTTCTCCAAAAATGGTCTTTTAAAAATGTTGTACTTTTTATATATTTGTTCAGTCCGCACTGAAGCTGAAGGTTTGCCTTGTGCTACCTCATCCTTGTATGTTACAAATTTTGGTGTGGGACAGAAGACATTAAGTATAGTTAATAGCTCTTTTGTATGTCACTGTTTATTTTCTGTTCATTGTAACTGGGGTATATTTGATAAAAATTCTTGGATGAGCCATCTCTGCCTTGAGGCAAGATTTACAGCCAGTAATGCTTGCAGTGGCATCCAGTAATTTTCAGCAGCCTAAATTTTGTTCCATGCCCTAGTCAGTCTATGTAGAGATGTCAATGAGGCCTGTACAGTTTGTGTACCCTCACTTTATGTAATAACATGTGAATCCATGACACTCCTTTGAGATAATAGATATTAGTGATGAAACCCATAGCAATCATATTTGTTTGTTATGAAAATACTTCCAAAAATACCACATCTTTCTATGTATGCCTGACATTAATTACTTTTGGCATACCTGATACACCTGACAGCTGAGCAGCATAAGTTAAAGGGTGCATAGTCCACATAAACAATGTATCACCTGATTGATATGTATATCATTTTGTTTTCGAAAATTTTATTTTAAGTAAACATAGTAACAAACTTATGGAGGTAAATTTCTTGAATATTTGAGAATATATCTCACACACAATGCACAGTGGATGTTAGGGCTAATGCAGTGAAAAGATTAAGGAGATTTAGAGCATATGGTAGAAGTAATCATGGATTGATTGCTAGTTTATGATTAAAGTTTAAATAAAACAGGAATGAATCAGGTTATTATGGTGTAATTTACAAAGTTATGGGAGTATTGAGAGGGATTATGGCCTGCAATAAAAGAATGGATGGAGAATTATGGAAGATATGTTTTTATATTCAGAGAAAACAATATTACTGAAAGAAAACATAACAGCTGTGTGACTTTGACAATGGAGTGATGGTCACTGCAACTTATTTCTGAATATTCCTGAAGCAAGCTTAAAATAGAATAGGAAAAGATTTAAGCTGCAGTGGTGTTGATTTCTTGATAAGCCCTAAAATGACCAAAGCATTAGATCTTAGGTCCTTGTTATCTTGAAAATGAGGTCAAGGTCATCAAACCTTCATCAGATTGTGGTGTTTTTTTGGGAAAAATTTTGCCTAATGTATTATAGTATTATTGATACAGATTTCATATGTGCATCTCAAGTATGATACCATTTTCAGTTCTTGTAGGGAATATTTGAGTAAAACTTCTGTCCCTTATTTCAAAAGATACCAATAAAAAATGTAGGAGGGAACTAGAAATCTGGGTTGATTCTATCCCTGGGTAGTACATAGATACACAGTATTATTGGAACCTGTCGAAGAGTTATGAGCATTGATGTAATATGGGAGTATGTAATTACAAAAAAATTTGAATGTGAATACATATGGAAGGAGTATTCATTTCTCTGAGAGAGGAAAGTAGGATTGGGTGTGGGAGTGTGAAACTTTTTATACTTGTAATTAGCATTGGAGAATGCACATGGCATTAGCATTACACTCATTATTATTTTCATAATCTCAAGGAACCCTCCTCCGGAGGTTGCTGTGGCTTCAAGGCTGCACTGTAATCAGCAGCAGGGAAAGGATGGACTCCTTTGAAGTGACTTTTTTCAAGAAGACTGTAATCCGATGATACAATCTCGCTGAAGGTGACTTTTCAATTACTGCACAACATCAAACAGGCAGGGTCTAGTAATGTATCACACTCATTAATCCACCTTATTGTGCATATGTACTAGCAGAGTTTGATGTACATTTTATAGGAAACGTCTGTATGATCAGTGAGAAGTTTATATCAAGGATGTAAGGCGTGTGTACGAGTAGGAAGAAAGGAGAGTGATTGGTTCCCAGTGAAGGTCAGTCTGTGGCAGGGGTGTGTGATGTCCCTGTGGTTGTTTAATTTGTTTATGGATGGGGTGGTTAGGGAGGTAAATGCAAGAGTTTTGTAGAAAGGGGCCAGTATGCAGTCTGTTGGAGATGAGAGAGCCTAGGAAGTGAGTCCGTTGTTGTTCGCGGATGATACAACACTGGTGGCTGATTCGAGTGAGAAACTGCAGAAGTTGGTGACTGAGTTTGGAAGAGTGTGTTAAAGGAGAAAATTGAAAGTAAATGTGAATAAGAGCAAGGACATTAGGTTCAGCAGGGTTGAGGGAAGTAAGATTGAATTAAGAAAAACTGGAGGAATTGAAGTGTTTTCGATATCCGGGAGTGAACTTGGCAACAAATGGAATCCTTGGAAGAGGAAGTAAGTCATAGGGTAGGGGAGGCAGCGAAGGTTTTGGGAGCGATGAAGAATGTGTGGAAAGAGAGAATGTTATTTTGGAGAGCAAAAATGGACATGTTTGAAGGGATAGTAGTTCCATCAATATTATATGGTTGCGAGGCATGGGCTATAGATAGGGTTGTGTGGAGGAGGGTGGATGTGATGGAAATGAAATGTTTGAGGACAATATGTGGTGCGAGGTGGTTTGATCGAGTAAGTAGTGAAGGGGTAAGAGAAATGTGTGGTAACAAAAATAGCGTGGTTGAGAGAGCAGAAGAGGGTGTGTTGAAATTGTTTGGACATATGGAGAGAATGAGTAAGGAGAGGTTGACAAAGAGGATATATGTGTCAGAGGTGAAGGGAACAAGGAGAAGCAGGAGACCAAATTGGAGGTGGAATGCTGGAGTGAAAAAGATTTTGAGCAATCGGGACCTGAACATGCTGGAGGGTGAAAGGCATGCATGGAATAGAGTGAATTGGAACAATGTGGTATACTGGGGTCGACATGCTGTCATTGGTCTGAACCAGGGCATGTGAAATGTCTGGGGTAAACCATGGAAAGATTTGAAGGGTTTGGATGTGGATAGGGAGCTGTGGTTTCAGTGCATTACACATGACAGCTAAAGACTGAGTGTTAGCAAATGTGGCCTTTTCATCTGTTTCCTGGCGCTACCTCGCTGACGCAGGAGGTGGCGGTGCTATTTCCTGTGGGGTGGAGTGGCATCAGGAATGGATGGAGGCAAGCAAATATGAATATGCACATGTGTATGTATATGAATGTTTATGTTGGTATGTATATGTATATATTGTTCATGTATGTATATATGTGTGTATGTGAGTGAGTGGATCTTTCTTCGTCTGTTTCCTGGTGCTACCTCGCTAGCAGTGATCAAGTATAATAAATAAATAAATAAATATGTATATAATATATATATATATATATATATATATATATATATATATATAAAAA
>JAYMFT010396495.1:0-19265 GCA_038088735.1 Panulirus argus
TATATATATATATATATATATATATATATATATATATATACATATATATATATGTGTGTGTGTGTGTGTGTGTGTGTTGTATCTATTTTCTCTGAATATTTTCAAAATACAGATTACCTTGTCTAATGGACGCCATCAATCTACGGTGTTTGGCGGCGACATTTGAGGGTCACACGCCAAGCCAGGCCGTCCCCGCAACACATCATGGACGCGGAACACGGCTCCTGCTTGCTTGCCACCCACGAGATCCGCTTTGGTTGTGAGCAGTGTCTGTGGAGGAAAAAAGAAAAATGCTACTTTAGTTTAAATGATACGTCCAGAAAACAGCTGTATTAGGGTCTCGTGAAGAATAGGTTTGTAAAAGATTCACCCATAATACAGTTTTGTATTAGGCAAGTTTATATTACAGCTTTGTAACACTTATCCATGATACAATGTAGTTACGGACTCATTGGTAATACAGGCATGTAACGAACTCATCCATAATACAGTTTTGTATCGTTAATTCATACTCTCTTAAGAGTAGGTTTATTCTTGTAATTACAGTGTGATAGCGGCGATGAGTTATTCATAATATGAGTATTTATAAACGTGAAATATTGGAGAGGAGTCTTGCGCACGGCCGAGGGTGTTCCATTACCAGAGCCTTCATCGAGTCACGGCCAGCTGGGAGTGGAGGCCTAGTGGCGGAGCTCCCGCAGGAGTGGCAGAAGGAGCTTGGGCGGGCGTCGGGGCCTGTGAGTGGTGTCACAGCTGCTGCAGCTCAGGCACAGGAGTAATTACTCCTGAGGTCAAAGTCATCGTGTGTTCCTCGGGCTGCTACATCCACTTCGATGACAGGCGTCCGTAATGATTATTTATCTCCAGGTGTTACTCGCTGATTACCAGGCATCTATTAAGATGTCCGGCCCCGCCCCCTCGAACGCCGGAGTAAGACCGATGTCTTGACAATTACGTAAATTGCAACACCGCCAGGGGTGGGGGTGGGGGGGGGAGCCGTTGGAAAATGCTTGGCGCTATTTGCATACATTGCGGTAGCCTCGTGATGGGACCGCTGAAGCCTTGACGGATCGGTTTTCAGATCTTGGCCTCTGTTGATACCTTTGTCTGCTCATGGCTTCGTGTGAACGTCTGTTGAAATAGGCGGTGACACTGAACAAACGACAACCAAGGAGTTTTGACTCAAGGTATTCATATTGTATTATGTTTGCGGTAGTAACATAGCTTCCAGGTATACTTTTCAGAACCAAGATGGTCCACCATTGGCAGAACCGCTGCTGCGAGGAGACTCATTTTCTGTTTCTGTAAATGAACAAGAAGGAATTGGTCATGATAATGTTATAATGAGTTCCCTTGGTCGCACATAGAATGTAGATGTTACTGGGACACACGGATAAATCATAATATAATAGTGTTTTTCATTACTATTCTTCTTATTGTCTCTATTTTAAGGAGCTTAGACTCTGTGAGGGTTCTACAGCTATTCAAATATTTTTTTTTTCAATTTTTAGTATTAAAACATTTATTGTTTAGATATAAACAAAGTATTTCAGTGAGAGTAAGGGTGAAGGGCACATATCTAGGGGTAGTTGGAGGCAATACGGTGGGTACAACACATCGACATAGAAGGGTATCGTTATGATAAATGCTTTCCCATTTTGTAAAGGTTCAGAACCTCTGTCAGTACAAGCAGCATGTTATAATCTACGTATTTGTACTGTACTGTGAGGGCGTTTTACATGCGTGGGGCCATATTTCTTGAAAACTTGTGTGTGTAATGTGAGTCCAGTGTGATCAATGCCTTTTGGCTGATTGTGTAAGAAGGAACATCTTGCATGACATTTTCTTCACCTTTTCTGATAGCCATTTTTGTGTGGTGGATAAAGAGGAGGAACAGGCGGAGGAGGCACAGGTGAGTATGTGGAGAATGAAAGTTGTGTGCATTTTTTTTGAGGGGTCAGATGCTCGGGGGTCAAAAAGTTTTAAGTCAACGGAGAATGAATATAGAACCTTTGGCTGGAAGATCTGACGACGGCGCTGATGTGCTCCTTGAAGCAGTGATCCCAAGAGGCATGGTGAACTGATCAACCTGAAGGTGTATGTGTGTCAGTGTATATGACAGCTGGTGTGTGTGTGTGTATGAGTGGGCCAGGCCAGGGAGGCGGTGTCGGCGGGCGACCCATGTGGGTTAGGTTATGGATTACTCAAGAAAATATGGCCTAAATCCGGAGGGCGAGGGAGGTGGCAAGATAAATGCTCGGCCATTACCAGACCACAGGCGCGAGGGGTCAGGTTACCCGACCCCACTTCTAGACCCCCCCCCCCTTCCTCAACACCTCCACCTCCTGTTGCCACTGCCTCCCTCCCTCTATCCCAGCTTCCTTAGTAACTCCCTCCCCCTCCACCCCACCTAACCTGGCCGTCGCCAAACAACTCGGAAATATGTTTGTGTTTTTAGATATAAAGGCGAATCGACAGCTAAAGGTTATTTTGCCTTAGTTCGTGCCATACTTCGAGTACAAAGATAGTAGTAGTAGTAGTAAATATGGTGATGAACAGAGGACTTGGGATAATATAAGTAGGAAAACACACAAGAATAGACGGAGATGCATATATTTACATCGTTCATATTGTTGTCAGTTCTTTCAATATTCTGATTCTTCAATGTAATTCATTGTAATTGATATTCCATATTTATGTATTTGACTCATAAATATGTTCAAACTAAAACTAAAAACTCGTGTTGATACGCATTTGATTTTTAGGGTAAAATTTGAGTATCGTAAAAATGGAGCCGTGAAGGTAATGATTATGATGATGTTTGCAGTTTTTCAAGAGTTTTGCTTACGTTAAAAACTATTTAATTTTCTTTTTTCTTTCTGAACAGAAAAACGGGTGGGTCTTAGTTTTGGCCGCCTTAAATCACTCTGTTTCTCTTCATCCCTAATGTCAAGAGGTATAACTCATGCGAGAGAACTGAGTGTTTGTTGATATACCACTTAGTGAGGGTGTGTGTGTGTTGGTGTTTTGCCGGGCAAGGGAGGGAGGTGTGCGCGGGCGGGCTTGGTGTGACGCCAGCCTTCACCACGATGGTGACGGACACCGTTCGCCGTCACTCAGCCATATCCTCGAGACCCGAGGCTGTAACCTGCTGAGGAGAGACGCGAACAGAACTTTCTAATCCAGTGGAGGGTGAGAGAGAGAGAAAAAAAAAATCTAGTTTATTAATTATTTCGTCACTTTGAACTGCGGATTATCTGCAAAAAAATAATAATCAAGAATTTCATGGACTTGCGCAGGAGTGTTTGGTGATAAGGCTGCTAAGCCGAGAGTTGTAGGCTGTAACATACTGTGACAGGACAAGGAGGGGGGGGTTGTGTATCAGGGTATCAGCCCAAGGCTATATTGGATCCCTAATTTCAATCGTGATAAATATTATGTTTAGACGGGGGCCGCCCCCAGTGACGTGCCGTTTTATATATCAATAAACTGGTTAGCTCTAGCTAGTGATGTGATGTGTTTTTTTTTTTTTTTTGTGTGTGTGTGTGGTGATTGGCGTTCATAATGAAAGCGGTTGAACGATGTGGTTGAATCAGTATAGTGTGGTTGTGTGGTGTGGTTGAGGATGTGGGTAATGGTATGCTGACCGTTGGTGCGTGGTACATTTGGATAGTGCAGGGAAGATCTGTCGAGGGTGGTGTTTTCACAGGGTTGGCGTGGCGAGAGGTGGTGGTGTGATGTGGTATAGTCGGCTCTGGTGTGGAGGACGGTCTGTCTGGTGGTGATAGGCGTAAGACTTTAGAGGACGATGGGGTGGTGGATGATAGTGTGGTGTGGTGGATTGTGGTTGGACAAGGTGGGTGGGCGTAGGTTGTGGAGGATGGTTATGGAGATGGCGCAGTAGACGTGGAGTGTGGAGGAGACGGTGTGTGGTGGGAGGGAGTGTGGCACGGAGTGCGTGTGACGGGGTTGGCGGCGGCGGCGGCGGTGAGGGTCGCAGTCTTGTTTGACGCGACGCGTAACCCATTATGACCTCGGGTGTCGCAAGGTCCAGCACCCACCTCACCCCTCACTCTTGACGACGGATTCATCATCATCAGCTTCTCCTGATGTTGTGTCTGTGTATATATATATATATATATATATATATATATATATATATATATATATATATAAAGCTTCATACGTTTGTAAAAGTAGTTGTAATTCAGATTTCTTTTGATAAACAGAAACTTTTTAGCGTAATATTGCTTGGTAGTCTCTCGATAAGTGTTGACTGCGGTAATACACATGTTGCCTGACTCGAAGCCTTGGTGTTGAGTGGGAAGTTTTGCCGGGTGAACAACGAGAACACACACACACGAAGAAGAAAATTGCAGCCGGAAAAACAAAGTCGAAAATCCCACCCACCTACCGTGATTACGGGGCAGTTGAGTGAATAGACTTCAGCGTTTGAGAGTAACTGCGCGTTTTAATGTGAGGAGGAAGACACGTAATGGTGTCCAGTTTTATTTTGACGTTGTTTATTTAGGCAAGTAGATTCTTTTTGCTTTATGGATCAAAGTTAATGCTTGTATATTTAGACAAATTGATTTTTTTTTTAAGTTGAAATTAATGTTTCGAATTCGTGGACGTGAACTAACGAATTGTGTCAAAATGTAAAGAATTGTTTTGCTGTAGGTTGAGTTGGCAGAGTTCATATGTTTATCCTTCCTAGAGATGAAGGATGATGATGTTAGCACTACTGTCTGCCCACATGAGGGGTACTGTTGTTAGCATTACCATCTGCCCACTTGCGGTGCTTCTCCATGCCTACCCCTGGGGTCCATTGTATGGGGCTTCCGCAGCATAGGTGTGTGGCAGTGAGCATATTGCGGAATAAGAACCTTTAAGTACAGTAGCATAGACTTGGTGTCGTCATTATCAAAGAATTTTTATTGAGCACATAACTTTGTGTCATATGTCATATTATGTTGAAAATTCTAGGTAAAGTCGGCCCAACACCATTATGCAAGAAGGGGGAACCTGTGATGGTGTTTGAATGTGATATTGAACCACAAGGGAATATACAGTTATATCCACCAACTGCTCTGATCATGTGATTTTCTTTATGAACACTTTTATTACCATTCCACATACTGTTTGCACTTAGCGTAATGTGCCATAAAAGTGCCATTTAGATATCCTCAACCTAAAGTGCCCCCTCTCCCTTCGAGGTTAATATGTCTCTCTCTCTCTCTCTCTCTCTCTCTCTCTCTCTCTCTCTCTCTCTCTCTCAAGTGTTGCTGCAGTAAAACCGAGCACTTTAGATTAAGGTGTGAGGGAACAGCACCATCGTTGTGAACAGTAATAACTTGAGGTGTCAATGCCTCTGGCCGGTTCTGAGGGAAATGTACAAAGGGTTTTCAATGACTCATAGTGGTCAGGGGAGTTTTACGTCAGCCGGGTCGTAACTGCACGAGGGAAATATGTTGGGGCTGTTAGTATTGTCGACGTCCTGTTGCATCCCGGGGTTCGGATATGAGTGTTGAAAGAATCCCCCCCGCTACTGATGTTACAGCAAATCGCAATAAGAAACCGCAGTTAACAAGCCGGGGCAACAAGTGTCATCAAGAAATCACACGGGTTGGGTTGGCGCGCATAGACACAAGAGCGGGAGGCTCCTCTGTCGGCCAGCCGGCCGGCCTCGCGCGCGCGCGCGCGCCTCCCCGGAGCTAGCTCTCCCGACAACTAAGATGCATCAACTCACTCGTTTCCTCCCTCATATATCCTCGCAAATGCCATCCTCGTATTCCTCATGATTCCGCTCCGCTACCGGTGCCTCAAACGCATCTCTCTCTGTTGGCACCGCCTGACCTTGTCAGCTCCTTTACGACATTTTCTGCATCTGTAAAGGTCTTCTCTATGGTGTCAGCGAAGTAATGGTGAATCCCCTTCAGTTTTGGCCTCTGCTCCGTTACTTCAGTCGTTCTATACCTCCTCCACTGTGATGCGGTCTTCATCACAAGCCACGTTTTCCTTCGGTCCACTTTCTAGACGCGTTCTCCGACCTTAATCATTTTAATTGTGCCGATATCACAGGCATGTTTATTGTGCGTCCCACGCTCGAGTGGTAGCAGAAAGGGTTTACAATTCCTCGACCCATACTCTAAACCCATACAGCCACCTGTCACCGATTCCTCAGCGCATTATCAATAAATCTACAACGGTCCATCGCTGGTTCCCAACCCATTCTCTATACGGATGTAATCACATCACCCTCAGTACCTCGCTTCATTTTCTATTTAGGTACAGCCACCAATACCACGAACACCAGTGCTTTTGTGGTCCCATTTCATTACGCTTTTGAGGAGATTTGCGCTCAGATGAGATTCCAGAGTACAACAGATATTTTCATTGTTTATTTCTTCCAACAGTTGAAATTAGATTTTATGAAGACACCCCCCTTAGTTACCACCACCTCATTATGTGTTGTGGTCATTTCCAGCACTTGTTATGTCGTTATCCCTAAATCATCCCATCTTTTGTAGCAACCACCATCATGGAAATATTGACGTAGCCCATATTGTACAAACTGGCATCGACCCCCTCCTTTTCTCTGTGATGCTACCACACTACCCACCGGTATGCGAACCACTTCCTTGCGTTTCCACTACCATTTACCTCACTGTCTCACATATACCATGACCACACAACCCTTACGCGTTGCAGGTATCGGTACCATGACCCCTTCCATAAGGTACCGTCAGCATGTGCACCATTTACATGGCCCCATTATGGAGTAGCCAGGAGAACTTAACTGCCTAACCCTCTCTTCATAGTGCCGTCGCTATGGTTGCGTAGACCTCCATTATGGTGCCACTGTTAATCTCTAGTACCAGTGTGGTGCCTCACCGCAGCCATTAACTCCATTACGCTCTAAATCTCATTACCGAACAGTCAAGTCTTTGGACGTAATTAGACTCAGAAGGACAAACACGAAGTGGGTGCGGCGCGGACGTTCCATGTCGCTGTGCGTTAATCGCATCCTGCTTGGCTGAAATAACCTTCGTTTGTGGTGATTTGATCACGGAAGAACGGAACACGCATCTGGTGCATAGAGGACCCGCTGAGTGGAAGTCGTCACGGACCGAAGTTTCTCCGTTGTTGTGTGCAGGTGGAAGGCGCGGGGCGAGATGATGATGGCATCATACCCCATTGATTAGCCATAGAGTGTCTAATGCGTGTGTGGGTGAGGTGGGCGTGTGGCCATCAATACTGGATGGCGACCAGGCAGACGTCGACGGAAGAATGCGGAGGGAGGCGTGTGGCGGCGGCCGCGGCGTCGTCCCGGGCAGCAGCACCCATGTATCAGGGGAGGTATAGAGGCGAAACACCCGTAGTCCAACACACATAACGTACATTCAGCCGACTCCAGCCATTAAATGGATAACGGCGTGCCGGGTGTGGCCTCCAGTTGACACTGACTCCCTCATCCCATATGTAAGGTACACAGCATGGGAGATGGTGCCTGCCTGCTGGGGAACAGACATGGCACTCATGCCGCCCCCCCTCTTCCCCTCCTCCTCCTCCTCCTCCTCCTCCTCCTCCTCCTCCTCCTCCTCCTCCTCCTCCTCCTCCTCCTCCTCCACCACCACCAGCAGGTCGCTCCTCCACCACAAAACTCTCCTCCACGCCTGCTCAACAATCATCGGCTGGGATGGCCTAGGAACACCACCTTCAGGGAATAGGCCCAATCTTAGCGTTTAAAGTTGCCCTTGGTGTTGACCAGTCACCAGAAATTTTCCCGGCAGTTGTCACCAGTCCAACGGCGCGGTAGTGCTGACGGGCTGCACCGAAAGCGATCACTAGAACTGCCCCGGTGCCGATGATTATCACCAAGTGTCCCATCCACTCGTGACCGCGAAGTGCGCCCACGCCACGCCTCGCCGGACCGCCGGGGTGCCGATCACTAAACTGCCTCTGACACTGGAGTCAAAACTGCCTCAGAAACGATGTTACAGATACACATCAATAGACTCTTCGCTCTCCTCCCCAGTAAACTCCCCAAGCACCTCCGGCGCTGTTAACCAAAACCGCGAAGCCCCAAACTCACAGACATCACAGGCGTTGACGAACGGATGGAGTCTGGCACTTCGATAAAAGTTCCTGGCACACAGTGGCACTAACATCACAGGCACTTGGTGCTCGGCTCGGCACTGACATCTCCATGATGTCTGGTCTGCCGCTTGAGGCCTGTGGTGTACAGTGTGGAAATGATGATTATCGTCGAGAGATCTACTGTAACAGCTCTTGTAAGGATGCGTGTGTTGTACTAAGATTTCCTGATAGCTTTGTGTGGTTTATGTAGGTATGGATGTGTGTGTGTTTTTTTGTTTGTTCGTGTATTTGGCAGGTATTTGTTTGTGTGTGTGTCTTAGGGTAAACGCATATTTTGGGGTTTCTCTCTGTACATTCGTATTTGTTTTTGAGTCTTAAATGCTTGTATTTATTTTGTATGTGTGTGTGTGTTTGTGTATTTGTGTATGTTTCTGTGTGTTTATTCGTGTATATATGTGTTTTGAGTGTGTGTGTGTGCGTTTATGTGCTACAGTTTCTCTCTCTCTCTCTCTCGTAATTGCATCGCACCGTGAATCATACAGCCGCTGCAGACGGACACGCGCGACCCAGTCGTCTTCCGTCAGGGAATTCCTGTAGCTGCAGGAGCCTGGTGGGGGGGGGGGCTGTAGGTTGGACCTCCTGCCGTAGTAAGGAACTCCCTCAGCTGACACGCGATGCGCGTGGAAGTGGATGTAGGTCACCTTTCAACAACCTGGAGACTAGCTTCCGTCGGGCGTCTTACTGCTGTCGGTGTCGAGTGGCGGTGTCCTTAAGTAGGTGTCCGCGTCGTCCGTAGCCTACGGAAGGTAACGCACGGGACCATATACCGTCGCCCGAGTTCTCGTGCTTAAATTATCCCATACGTGTAGTGATGATACATTTGAGCGGGCATCACCAAAAGCTCGCTCTTGCACCTACGTCGTCACCTGCTAAGAATATTACCCAATAATCTTTATTACTTCTTGCAGAAATAATCACGATAGGTGGATGAGCGCCTGTAATTAGTTTTGCGAGCTTCATCGCGAGACATGACGCCGAGCGGCAGATGTCGGGGAATTAGCACTCTGTCTCAGCACGTAGCGGCAGCAGGATGATGCTCTATTGTTCTTAGGGATGCGTGTTTGTACCCACCATACGATCTGTGCTTTGCCCTCCATCTACCCCGTGAGCCATGTACCCTTCACCCATACTGTCATGGGAATGCTCTTGTCCGTAACAACTGGCAAATAAAGATATGAAAGTGAAATGAATTCGGAATGCTTTTGGTGTTAGTAATCGGCGAAAGAAAAATCCTGGTGTAGTTGTTCTTAACCTTCTGACAACGACAGTACGATATTTTTTGCGATTGACGGAATGTCCTTTGCGTACGATGGGTTGGCCTTCGACCTGAAGCCTTAAGAGTCAAGTCAAAAGCCAGGTCATCATACCCAAGGGTCGTGTCGTCGTGCTCAAGAGTCGTACCGTCGTGTTTAGAGTACGCACCGTCGTGCTAAAGGCATTATGTAACTCAAGAGTTGCCTGTGTCTTGTGTCCGGTGTAAATGTAAGACGTTGACCATTCCTGTCCTCCTTTGCGCCGTGTCACGTCTTTCCCGCAGGTCCCCCGTGACCCCCAGAGCGTTAAGGGAAGCCATATGTATTTAGTGTCGGGTGTCACAGTGACAACCACTTCGGATCCGTCGTGTCCCCAACACGAGTACCAAGAAAAGGCAAATTTATCGTTTGCCCAGGCGAGAGATGGATACAGATTATACACAGAAGGTCCGGAGGGACAGGGGTGTCTGTGGTTAAATTACGTTTCACATTACACAGTGGGAAAAATGTTAACGAGGATTAAGAAGCATTAAATGAATTACTCGGCAGTTTACACGGTAAGTGAACTGTTCCGTACAATGATTGAATTATGTAACGCCTTATATAACAAGGGGACTGTTTTTTACCTCCGTGCCACCTTGATCTCGCTTGTGTTCACGGACAAGTCGTCACCACCGTTCGTTGACGGAGGTAGGAAGAGGCGCTCTCGTGTTTTATGGTCTTGGTTTAGACTGTTGGCGCGGAACGTCATGGCATGTTTGAATATATTTTAGCCCATCTAGATCTCATACTTGGTCTGGAGAGGTAATGGTCTTTATTTTTTTTAATAAAACTAGATTTGAAAGTAGAATCCAGTCGTGAGCAGAGCCGGCTCTTGCGATGGTCAGTGTTTGGTATTAAGATTGTCTGAGAACCACTCGGCCGATGGTATATGAAGACGGTGGGCTTGGGGAGGATGAGTTCTAGCCACACGTGAAGTGAATAGTTTCAGGTAAGGAAATGTGTGGGGTCTAGCCTTACCGGAGGAGAAGGTTCTGGTGTGGCGATGCAGGAGGTGAGGGAGGTCTAGCCCTCCCCAAAGTGAGGTTAGGGTGAGGAGATGCCAGAGGGATAGGAGAGCGTATGAAAAGGACTGATAACAAAAGACCTGATGGCCCACGAAGAGGTTATCTGCCGGTGGACACTAGTAGCAGTGTCCCCAACTCGTGATAAAGACAAGAGAGTAAAGCGAAATGCACCTCCCCACCCACCGCTCCCTCCGATACAACAGTCGGCGGGGAAAAAAAAACTGAGTAGAAACACCATGTAGTATGAAAAGAGTATACCGTCGTGGATATTTTATAGGAAAATGTGAACGGGAAAAGTTTCCCGCTCTGATTGCTGCGGGGCTGTGTCCAGGGGATGGGGGCTCTCAAATCTGAAACGGATAGGAAAAAAAGTTGAAATTTAGAATAATGAATTGAAATATTCCTTTCCTTCCACAGACAGGCGTATTTAGAGATAATAGATATCGTTGAAGCATTTTTCTTGCCTTTATTTGGTTGTATTGATAGTATTCGCATTGACGTCGTCTGGTTGTAATTCATTTTGAACGTTTTACAACTGCAGCTCAGCAGAGAAAAGAACAGTTCACCTCTTTGCTTTTAACTTCATGTCGGTATTTCTCTGGTCGTTGAATTTCGTATGTAATGTGAGGAAGTTTTTATATGTTAAGTTGTCGAAGTTATTAGTATTATGAAAACTTTTATTGAATCTCTGAGTCTGCTCTGTTTTCTTTTTTCTTTTTTTTTAAAGAGTGTATTTTTAGGTCTGAATCTTTCTTCTTAAGGCTCATAAGGACGGAATTAGTTTTGTTACTCTTCTCTGAGTTTGTTCTAATTTTTTTCAAGGGAGGTGGCTGTGGCGAGTGAGTACTGCTGGTCGTGTGTATGACTTCGTTGTAGTGGATGAGTCCTGGTGGTCTTGCGTGAGTCCTGGTGGTCGCGGGTGAGTCCTGGTTGTCGCGGATGAGTCCTGGTGGTTTTGCGCGAGTCCTAGTCGTCGAGAGTGAGTCCTAATGGTCGTGGGTGAGTCCAGGTGGTCGCAGATGAGTCCTGGTGGTCTTGCGTGAGTCCTGGTGTTGGCGCGCGAGTCGTGGAGCAAGGTAAACAGGTCCCACGTGGCCAAACACCAACAGTTGGTACAGAGTGAGGAGGGAGTAAGACAGGAGGAGCCACGTGGCGGCCATCCATCAAGCGGTTCATCATCAGCCTCACTAACTGCCCGGCTGGAGTACCCTCGCCTCACGCCGGACACCAGAGTAAACAAACTATGGCCGGCCGCTTGTTTGTTTTGTAAGTTAGCGAGCGGGTGAGAACCCCCACTTCCCGAGGCATGTCCCACCGCCCCCAGGAGCTGTCCTACGGCAGGATGTCCCCAGGCAAGGATGTTAAGGATTTGTCTGTCTGTACTGCGCAGTACATTCGCCTCTCGAGGCAAACATCAGAAGAGGAAAAGAATGGGAGGCAATAAATGTGGATAACCCTCCCCTGTAGAACATCATCCCTATTTCTTTAGCAGAAAAATGCGGGAATGTTCGGAGGAACTTGAGGAATTTCGGTGATTTAGACATCCTCTCTCGTGCTGGGGAGTTCCACGGGGGAATATTCATCTGAGACAGCTTGGGAGTGGCTGTAAAGGTGTTGGAGGGGTGGGTCTGGGACGACACGACGTGAGGCTTGCTGCTGCTGACGGATGTCATGATACGGCCCCCGGGGGCAGCCGCTTCCCTGCCACTCCTACTACCGTGCAGGTGTTGGCGATCTGCTTCTGCCGTTGGTAATGATGATGGTGTGCTGTTCCTGCTTCTGCTTCTGCTGATGATAGTGATGATCCCGTTGCGCTTCTTGTGATGATTTGCTGCTGTTCATGGTAGAGGATTCCTTCCTGCAGCTGGCTGATGATGACGGTACACCTGCTGTTATTGGATGCAGCTGCTGCTGCTGCTGTTAATTGCTGCTGCGCCCGCCGCCACCACCTGCACCAGTGCCTTAAGTGCCGCTGTCATACCTCACCCCGACCCTCATTTACCTCCCCTGCTACGCACATTATTCATGCGCATTTATTTCGGTGGGAGAGGTGTGCAGGCCGCCTCCTGAGCGAGGCATTGGCGGAAGTAGTTTGTTTTGAGCCCAGTGTCCGTAGCGGCGGCGGTTGCGGCACCCACATACACACCGAGGTTAAAGATCAACGTGTATTTCTGCGTCCGCCCGTGCACTCTTGATTGAGGTTCGCCGTAAAGTTTTGTCTTGTGTCGACGACGCCCGCGTTCACACGCGCGGCTCATCCCCTTAGTCTCATGGACGTCCGTGTCTCCTCTTAAGTTTGATTTCATGAGCACGACTTTACGACGGTGCCATACTTTGAGTACGGCTTTGCAGCCTTTTTCTTCTAGTGACCAACATGGCACTCCAAAACATTCGCAAATCAAGGCCGTCTCGGGTGAGGAGGAAAAGACGTAAGATGAATCACGAAGAAATTGAATTAGGGCACCGCAAGTGTCTGTGGACAAGGCTCTTAAAGGCGGGTATGTTATAGGTGGACGCTTCTGACCTGACACTTAAGAGTCAGGTCAAAGGTCAAGGCGTCTTACCCAGAAGTCGTACGGTCTTGCTCTGGGAGATAAAGTTTCCACCTTTTTTTTTTTTTCTCAGACGATATTTCTAGTCATTGAGTACATTAGTGACTCGGTCGATTCTTTCACTCGATCTTCTCTGCACTCACCAATGACTTCTAGCACTGCCATTTGCCAAGTCACTGCCATTCAGCCCTGTCATTGTCACCCGGCACTGCCACTTTTCTCTGCACTATGAGTGACTTTTTGCGCTACAGAAGTCTGTCACCCATCACAGCAGTGACGGTTATAGTTCAGGATTTAGCCTAAATTGTACTTGTAGCGTTTGTTCGTCTAGGTAAGCTTGGTAGAAGGATAGTTGATCTTATGTGTGAACATACGGAACTCCATTGTTAACTCAAGAAAGTCATTATTAATTTATTTTGTTCTAAGTTGGTGGGGTTCATGGCAGCATGAATGCATACACTGGTTTCAAACAACCGCACTAATTCTGATTTAAGGTGAAGCTTTGTGTTAGCTAAGGCTGTTTCCATAGTGGTTTTGAATTGGATTAATGATTTCGTCTTAGTTATACAATATAGGAGAAATAATAATTTTTTTTTTTTATATTTTATCAGTTTCATTGAAGTCTTTCATTTTCTGTAATATTTGCTTCAAGAACTATTGATAAAGTATTCTTAAAGACACGAATATTATAACGTATGTACCTGTTTTATTATAGAGTTGCTGATTGATTAGTTACTATAGTTTGTTATCCTCTTACTGTAACCCAAGTTTATGATTCTGTTTTACGTTTTCTTATCCTGAGAACCAACCAGTGCCTTTACTCTTAGACTGTGTGTTTATCTATTTAAGTGTTGTTACTTGTGTCCAGTATGTTTTCCTAGTGTATCGTATTTGCCTGTACTTTTGTATGGTTTCCTCGTCTTTCCATTGTTTTTGTGAGTAACGTTAGTAGGAGGATCGGTGTGAGGCGGACCTTCGTCTGGTAATGCGATAACTCTCGAAAAGGGGCGACGTGAGAGACGAGTGCTTGAGGAATTCGAGGAGCGTTGTTTCCTGTGGTAGAGGGCCGGGAGTCACGCCCTCCAGATCTGTATTCCTGTCTCATAATCCTCACCAGGCGCGTACCTTCCCGTCCCCCGCCACCGTCCACTCCCCACGTATACTCAACAGCCGCCATTCCACACCATGACCTCAGCCTCATCTCTCTCTCTCTCTCTCTCGACTCATGTCACTCCTCGTCAGACACGGGTCCGGTCATGTCTTCCTCTCGGCTTCGAGGATTGTTTTCCGCTCTAGAATGGCCTTCGTCTGTCTTCCGTGTTAATGTTAGCTTAACGTTACAGAAGATAACATTGTTAATCCTCCGTTCCTCTTTTCTCTTGTCATGTTTTCATCTCTGTCTCTCTCCTAACTTAACTCTCGTCTTCCCCCCGCGTTCCTCTGTGGTTCCTTCCCTTATTTTCTCACCTTGTTCGCCTTTACACACATGCCATCCGCAGTTAGTCTGTTCGTCTTGGATCGCTCTCCCAGTCATGTCACCTTCCCTGGGTCGTCCTCGCCTTTTTATATTCTTCCCAGAGTTGCCCTCTGGGGTCAAGTCTCTTCCTTCTGTCACCATCTGGACGGAGTCTTCCCCGGGCAGTCTCTCTGTGGCTGCGTTTTACGTGAATCACCTCCTTCAGGTATGCCTGTTCCCTATGGTTCCCCCTGCCCCTCATAGCCTTGCTCCTGGCCCTGTCTTCCCTCTCCTGACCCCCAGGTGTGTTGTTGGCCCTCACAGTCCTCTGGTCAGGGTGTCCGCCTCAGCCGCGTGTGCCTCCACTGGTTCCTCATCTTGTGAATGATGCTGCTTATCCTATCTGGGATCGTGTCCGCTAAAACATGTGTATGGAGAAAGCAAAATAAGATCAGTGGGTTACAAGATGTTGTAATTTCTCCACACTGAGGCTCTAAAGAAGGTACCGTTGGCGCTTTGGTCTATCTGGAGACGTAAATCACTTGAACTGTAAAATTGTTGGACGAAGATTTGGAACACAGACTAAAACACTGTGTCTTGAAATGTGAAAAAATATAAGAGCCTTTTTTTTGCGATAGCTTGAAACAAAACCTTTTCCCTCATGTTCTCTGCTGCTTACGTCTTGTTTGTGTTCCATGCTTTTCCCTCCGCTTCAGTATCCTCACAAACCGAAATCTGTAAGACCAGCTTTGAAACGGAATGATACAGACGTTAAGTTTCTGTCAAGTACTCTCCCTCGCAATCTTGTAGAGAGTTGACATTTTCTCTCCCTTCCTTGTGGTCGACGTTAGTATTCTTGTGCTCTGGCGACGTAATTGTGTCCTTCCTGTGACTGTTGAGGAAACCTGTCATCAGGCGACCCCGTTGGTGCCTTTTAACATTCACAGTGTCGCCCTAATGGGGTTTCCCGGAGGTTGCGTTAAACAGGGCGACCTGGAAAGGTGGGGAGGAGGAGGTGGGGGTACCTTTTCTTGGAAGGCAAGCACGGCCGCTGTTTGCCTCTCCCGTCACATCTTCTCATTGAAATAAATGGAGATTAACGGGCCTGTTTTGCTGTTCGTCGTGTCATTTCTATTCTCGCTTTAGTATCATCTGTGCTTTTATTCTTCTGTATTTTCTTTTCATTTTTTTTTCATTTGTCAGCGTTAACATATTACATGTCGTAATGTCTGTTCATTAGTGACCCGGGAGTGATTATTTTGTCAGGAATGAAGCTGCTGCGAAACACAGGGTATTTTGATTGCTTTTTTTATATACTTTATTACTCTGGTTTTGTTGTGACTGATTGAGGTTTTCTTTTTTATATTTTCAAGGAATAGTTGTAGTGGGGTTAATTATGAAGACCTTTGGTCGCTTCAGCAGGGTTAAGTAGCAGCTGCGGTGAGGGAGGATTGAGTTTGTTGATTTTATAGTCTTTATTTGTCTTCTTAGACAAAGACAAAGCATTTCTGTGATGGCGTGGGTGAAGAGTACGCGTCAAGGAGGAGGGTTGGTGTAGGGCAACTACAGAGCCACGTACAAGGGGAACGGGAGAGAACGCACGTGCAAGTACAGAGCTGCGTACAAGGGGAACGGGAGAGAACGCACTTGCAAGTACAGAGCTACGTACAAGGGGAACGGGAAAGAACGTACGTGCAAGTACAGAGCTACGCACAAGGGGTACGGGAGAGAGAGAACGTACGTACGTGTTGGAGTGCAGAACGTGGCCCTCTCACGTCATTCCAACCCGAGGCTCTCGAGTTCAGGTCACTCGCAGTGACCTCCAGCCACATTGACCCGGAAGTTGGGCGACACCCTCGCTGTGAGACGCGTAGAGATGGGAACGGCGCGCCAAGGTAGAACTCCCTCCCTCACCCGCTCCGTAATTATTAATTCACTTATACAACCGCAGGACCACTTTTATGGGGCTCCCTGCACCTTTGTGGCCGCGCTCCACGCAGTAGCAGGAAACTGATGGACCTTCTTTTGAGCGAGAAGGTTTCCCTGTGACGAGATTTGAACTCCTCTCCGTCCTTGGAGGACCCCACGGCCTCGCCGAAGGTTTGGTTTTGATATTTACGGCACTTAAGGCCAGTGTACTGTGCATCCCAGTCCATCCTGTCGTCTCTGGCGTACAAGAATTTCTTGCACAGAGTGCGGAAGAGGGGTCCAGGCACTGGGCTCCGGTGATTGAATTATATAAGGTACGAGTAAAATTATCAGCAGCATGAAGTGAATTATTCTTCATCATCTAGGTAATTGAGCTGTTAGCAAAGGTGAGCAACGGTAATTGAATCACGAAACAAGGTATATTACAGATGAACTGTTTGCAGTTGTCAAAGTTAAGGGACCTCTCTCTCTCTTTCTCTCGCGGTGTAACCATTTGCTGGCGGAGTCCGGTAACGCCCTCCCCATACTGGACAAACAGGTAATTACACACACACACACACACACAGTTTTAGTTATAGGGGAAGCAAGAGTGAGAAGTTATGGTTTATAATTGTTAATACACAACTTGCTGTCAGTTGCAGCTGTGTTTTGCATAAATCTCTAATTTCTGGTGTAATTATTATTTTCATTATTTATTTTTGTTTATTTGTCTTAGGGTCTGCGCTTTCTTTCTCTCTCTCTCTCTCTCTCTCTCTCTCTCTCTCTCTCTCTCAAGTCGTGAAACGTCTAGAAATTGAAACTCTTTAGAACTTGATTGCTTTTATTCTTCACCGAACGAAGATCTATAACTTTAAAGCGAGAGAACGTAGAATCAAGAACAAGAAAGACGTATAACACAGTTAATTATAACATCGTTATTGTATTTGGTGAACGAGATCACAAATTTGGATAGTTTTCCAATATACTTTTTCTGAAAGGATATTATTTGTCTTTCTTTTAATACCATATTCTAGGGTATAATCCGTGGTCGAGTTCGGCGGTCTTAATTGTTTAGTCCCGCCGGCGTGGAGGAGTACGGGGGATCAGGTTCTCCCGTAAGCAGCTGTGAGGTGGGAGAGGGGGTGGTGGGGAGAGAGAGAGCGCGGGAGGCAGGAACACGTGCAGGGCCTTCCTTCCTGGGCTGGGCTGGTGAGTTTCCGGCATGGTGACGCGGTAGCTTGATCCATGGGTCCCCGGGGCGCCACTACCCTTCACACACACACACACACACACACACACACAGGGGGGGAGGGGGGGGGAGCTCCAGGGTCGTAATGCCCCAGGGGGTGGCGCCTCCTCCAGGGTCGTGGCACGGGCCAGCCAGCCTGACCCACCCACCCACCCGGGTCATGATCTTCACCCAAGCTCCCGTTATGCCTCCCTCACCATGACCTGCCTGGGGATCACTCTTCCTCCTTCTGCTACTGCTACTGGATGACGTAAATCGTTTTGTGGGTCTGCCCTCGTCATCCAGCCATTCTGCATTTGCACTTAATTTCGGTCGATGTTTCAGTAACTCTGCTGTATCATGTAAGTAATCTTGTTTTCTGGCTGTAAAGTGTAAGTACCGACTGACTTATCGGACATAAGTATGTATAATTAAGTAATCGTATGTGAAAACCTACTATAGTATTTTACTTATTTGAACATTTTTACTTACATTTGATGATTCACTTACGTAGCTCAGAGTAGCGAATCTTGCCTTTACTTTTTTAGACTTTATAAATAATTATAAACTTTCTTTTAAAAACAGTATTATCAGGAATTATTCCCTTAGCTCTTATGGAAACTCTGTCCCTCGGAAATTATTTTCTAATGGACGGAACTCGGATGGAGCCCAGCGGAGCCGTGGTTCGTGGGAGGGTGAGGGTTTGTGGTTGCGGTGCCCGGGGGTGTATAGATGTTATCTCGGACAGGGGCTCAGGCTGTCGCTGGCGATGAAGACGACGGAGGAGACGGCGGGGACGGGACGGGACGGAAGTGTCCCAAGCCGCAGTGGAGGCTGGCACGCTCTCTCTCTCTCTCTTCCTCCCTCCCTCCCTCCCTCCCTCCCTCCCCTCCGGATGTTAGTCCTGACCTGACCACATCCCTCACCGCTGACCCTGACTCGCTCGCTCCCCCGTTCCTCCTCCCTCCCACTAAGTCGCATGTCCTCCCTACCCCTCGAACCAAGCCATGTCTTGGGGAGGACCTCCTCATGTCTCCTGGAAGACCTCATGTCCCGTGGACCAGATCTTGCTCATTTGCCTCGTCTTGCCTTTCGGGACTCGCTCATATTTTGCACCACCTCTTGACTCACATAACGTTGTGAGATGGCTCAACTCACACCCCTTGAACTGTTCATGGCTCATAAGCCACGCTATGTTCCTTGTGCGACGCCATGCCTTTTGGTTTATGTTTTTTGTCATAAACCACCTCATGTCTCATAGCTCACTTCTAGCCATAAACCACCTCATAATACACTAAGGTGTGTATTTGGAACAGGACACGAGTGAAGCAAGTCTGCTGGAGTACCTCATGCCCTTCGCCCTCTTCAGCCGTCATTTCCATAAATGATATAACATTTTTATGGATAACAGTCTTTGTTTATTGAAGATATAGTTCTGACTTGTTGTTAATTAGAAGCTTCGTGACGGCAGTAGTCAAGTGCAGCTGTTGGAGACATCACGAGAATCGTATTGATTTGCTGAGAAGAATCGCCATTGCTTCATACAGTTTCTCCCTGTGTTGTTTTTTGCGAAATATTTACGTTTATTTTTTGTGTTACGGCTCTCTCTCTCTCTCTCTCTCTCTCTCTCTCTCTCTCTCT
>JAYMFT010396506.1:0-19264 GCA_038088735.1 Panulirus argus
GCCCCTTCTCTGTTCCTTTTTTGGAAAAGCAGAAACTGGAGGGGAGGATTTCCAGCCCCCCGCTCCCTCCCCTTTCAATCGCCTTTTACGACACGCAGGGAATACGTGGGAAGTATTCTTTCTCCCCTATCCCCAGAGATAAAATATATATATATATATATATATATATATATATATATATATATATATATATATATGAATATGAATATTATTCTTTTTTCTTTCATTTTACAGGCTGCACCTCCAAAGTTGCCAAATATACAGATAACTGAAGAGTGGGCACAAAAAACAGCAGACAACCTTTTGCTATTGGTACAGTCAGTAACCAAACTGGTTACTCACTCACACTGGAGGGTACGACTTAGTCTTGTACAGTGGGCAGAACAGCTAATTTCCAATTGTTGCAGGTAGATGATATTATCTGAGACATAAGAATTTAAAATATAGCTCTTGATATTATTCTCGGTATTTTGTATTAAATGTGTGTACTTTTTACCTGTTTCTGTGATTACATTTTTTTCTCCCTAAGGTCTGTCTGTCCCACAAGCAGAGAGATCCCTTGATCCCAGGCTTCATAACCTTCTAACCCCTCTCCTGATGAGTTTAATAGTCCTTCATCCTTCACTAACCAACCATTTAATGGTAGTGGCCTAGTTCACTGCAGGTCCATCATCTTCCAGTCAACATTTCCCACCCAGAGGTGATGTCATTGTCCTGCTGGCTGACCATTGAACAGTCTGCCTACCTCATTATTCTTGAATTCTCAGAATATTTAGGACATTTCTGTTCATATGCATTCTCTAATTTTTCATCTTTTCTACACTTCCTGGATAAGTATCTTACTATGATGTGTTTTGGGTGTTGCTCATATATATTTGCCTTAAAGAATTTGTCTGAGATATCCTTAGAAAAGTAGATGGATTTGTATGAGGCATATAAGGATCTGAAGAAAGCATATGATAGGATGGATAGATATGCTTTTTTGAAGGTCTTAAGAATAGATGGTGTGGGAGGAAAGCTGCTAGAAGCAGTGAGTTGTTATCAAATGTCTAAGGCATGTATACGAGTTGGAAGAGAGGAGAGTGAATGGTTCCAAGCCAAGGTTGTTCCATGGCAGGGGTGTGTGATGTCACTATGGTTGTTCAGTTTGTTTATAGATGGAGTATTGAGGGAGGTAAATGTAAGAGTCTTTGAGAAAGGGGCAAGTATGCAGTCTGTGGGGATGAGAGGGCCTGGGAAGTGAGTCACTTGTTTGCTGATGATACAGCACAGGTGGCAGATTTGAGTAAGGAACTGCAGAAGTTGGTAACTGAGTTCAGAAGAGTGTGTGAAAGGAAAGAGTTGATTTTGAATGTGAAGAAAAGCAAGGTTATTAGGTTCAGCAGGGTTGAGGGACTGGTTAGTTGGGGGTGTAAGTTTGAATGCAGAAAATTTAGAGGAATTGGATTGTTTTAGATACCTGGGAGTGGACATGGTAGCAAATGGAACCATTGAAGTGGAAATATCATAGGGTGGGGGAGGGGGCAAAGGTTTTAGGTGGACTAAAGAATGTGTGGAAAGAGAGAACATTATCTGGCAGGGCAAAAATGGGTATGTTTCAAGGAATAGTTATCCCAACAGTATTATATGGATGTGAGACATTGGCATACCACCCCAGCCAAAACACTATATCTGCCACTCTATCATCAAATGCATTTAACAGTCCTTCAAAATAATCATTCCATCTCCTCTTCACCTCATCACTACCTGTTATCACTTCCCCTTTTGCCTCCCTTCAGTGATGTTTCCATTTGTTGTTTTGTCTTTCACACATTATTTACCTTCATTTAATTATTTACCTCCCTCTAAAACTTCTTTTTAATCTCCCTAAAGTTTAATGATACTATCTCACCCCAACTCTCATTTGCTCTCTTTTTCAACCTCTGCATCTTCCTTTTGACCTCGTGCCACTTTCAGTTATACATCTCCCAAACATTTGCTCTCCTTTCATGAAAGTACTGCCCAAATGCCTCTCTTTTCTCTCTCACTAGCAACTTTATTTCTTGAAACAAGCCTCCTTTCCAAGTACACTTTCTCTCACCACTCTCTTCTCCTGGACGTTGTTTCCTCTTTTTTGAAAACATCCACAAATCTTCATCCTCGCCTCCACAAGATTGTGATCAGACATCCCACCAGCTGCCCCTTTCAACGCTTACATCCAAAAGTATCTTTATTTTACACGTGTATCACTTAATAAGTAATCTAATAACTTAATGTCCATTGACCATCTCTTCTACTCACACATATATTCATGGGTATATCTCTCTTTTAAACCAGGTATTCCCAATCACCAGTCCTTTTTCAGCACACAACTCCACAAGCTCTTCACCATTTCCATTCATAGCAGTGATTACCCCATGCACCCCAATTATACCCTCAACTGTTACATTACTTACTTATATGTTAAAATCACCCATCACTAATACCTAGTCTTATACGTCAAAACTGCAGACTCACTCTCTCATTTGTTCCCAAAATACTTGCCTTACATGATCTTTATTCTCGTGACCAGATGCTTAAACACTTGCCATCCACTTTCAGTTTTACTCACATCAATCTAGAATTTACTTCCTCACACTCTGTCACACTCTCCCACAACTTCTGCTATTGGGGTAGTGCTATTCCTTCCTTAGCTCTTGTCCTCTCACCAGCCTCTGACTTTACTCCTAAGCCGTTTCCAAACCTTTTGTCCTACCTACCCTTAAGCTTTGTTTCACTCAGAGCCAGATTATCTGGGTTTCTTTCCTCAAACATGCTACCTATCTCTCCCATCTTCTCGGTTACGTCCACACACATTCAGACATCTCAGTCTGAGCCTTTGAGAAGGATGAGCACTCCCTGCTTAGCTCCCTGTTCTGTTTCCAGTCAACAGGCTGCCCCATTCTTTAGAAATTTATCTGCAATATCATCCACTTCAGCTGCCTTGCCACATTTCATCTTATGTAAGGCTTTCACCACCACTTTATTTCTTCACCAAACCACTTGCCATGACTCTCTCACTTCACATACCTCCCTCTTATGTAAGGCTTTCACCACCTCTTATTTTTTCACCAAACTACTTGCCATGACTCTCACATACCTCCCTGACCTAAAAACCCTGCATCTGCCACTCTATCATCAAACACATTCAAAAATCCTTCAGAGTACTCATTCCATTTCCTCTTTACCTCATAACTGTTTGTTGACACTTCCTCATACATAGATATTATTGTAAACCTTTTAGGGGTCATACAATATTCAGCATGTTCTCCATTGCTTATTAGGGTCTTTTTATTTGAAGGATATTTTTCAACACTTTACTGACTACTGACTTGTTTCTCTTAGATATTTTAATGTATAGACATTGTGCCTCACTTAAGTTATTTCATATATTTCTCTTATGTACATCTAAAATTTTTAGCACCATATTTGCCTCATAACTATTTCTAACCCAGTTTAATATGTTTGACAGGTGGATGTATTTGGAATGCCTGTAGAAGTAATATAAATATAATCCAACGGATCTCTTCCTATACTTGATTGGAACATATCATTCCTTGAATTTTCTTCTTAGTATATTTTCTGTTATTGTGATAGTTCATCACAATTTAGTTACATCCTTGCCAACTCCAGTTATGATTGTGTAAAGAGCTGTATTTGATATTACTTTTTTAATATGATTATGTAATGAGCCATACGTTGAGGCTGTAAAGAAATTGCAATTTGTAAATACTATTTTGTTAACATTATTCAAAGTGATAAAAACATTATTCAAAGTGATAAATAAATAATGTACCACTTTAACAGGTCTTTATCAGGAGCTGTGGTTATGGCAGTTGAAGTTATAGTAACACTTCGTAGTGATGATGTTGCTGATGTGGGATCATCAGCACAATATGCTTTACTGGCAATTACTCAAACTCTTGAAAGGAATGGTCAGCACACACAGGCTAAACAAAGCTTACTAGAAATGCTTGAGGAACGTGTATTTGCTCTTTCTACAAAGCTTCCCACACTCTGCAGGCAACAAGGTAATCTACCTCTACTCCAAAAGAAGTCCTGACATAATCCTAGGGAGAACATCAAAACCAACAGGATTGGATCTTGCTTCTGTTAGATCACTTTCAGTATGGTGTACATCAAAACAAACTTTTTATTTTGGACACTATTCCTAGGAGACATTATCCTATGACCTGTTTTCCCATTATGTAAAATGAACTTGAAAGTTGGGTTACCTAAAGAATGACACCTCCTCAACACTCAGTCATTAAGTGCATGTCAATGACAGGCTAATTGATTTCAGTCCACCAGTTTAGCTCATTATCATTTTACCTTTCTGTACCCGGTAGCACATTCATTTGCAGGTAACAGACTAGCTGGATTTTCAATTTCACTTGTCTTTTAAGATAGCATGTCAGGTATGGACAAGCAGAAAGTCACTGTTATTTAATATGGAAGATTTATTGTTGCATTCCATTTTTATGAAATGAAGAGTGATCATATGCATAGGTTATCATGATTTTTCTTATTTTTGCTGTGATTATGAAAAACTTTGTAGGAAATCTCAAAGTATCCAAAGATTCAGTGGCTTTAGGGAATGTCACAGCTTCACCAGATCTGCAAGAATCCTGAGTGTTCCAAGCTTGAGAAACCTACTGCAGTCTCATCCTCCTGCCTCTTTGCCACACTTCCTCTTACACAAGGTTTTCTCTACCTTCTCCTTTTTTCACAGTACCATTAACCATGATTCTTACTCCTCATTCCACCATATTAAACTCACCACATTCACCAATCTCATTAAACATAACACTTTTAGTAGTTGTAGAAATAGTCACTCCACCTCTTTTTCACCTCTCCTTTACCTATTATCACGTACCCATCTGCTTCTTCTGACTGTATCTCCCATTTGTTCTCTTGATTTTCTCACACTTCTTACTTCCAAAATATTTGTTTTCATTCTCTCTGATGCTTATCGATACTCTCTTACCCCATCTCTTATTTGTCCCATTCTCCAGCTCTTGTGCCATTATCTAGACCTACTGCCACTTTCTCATGTACACTTCCCAATCGCTTGGAGTCCTTCCCTGCTGATACCATCCATCTTCTTTTTCTTTCATGGGCAGTTTAACGCCTTAGTTCCTCATTTGTATTTCCTTTGCATCACTGTGAATATCAGTTTTTAAGTTATTTTCAAGTTATTTTAAAGATTTAATCTTACAGTTTCAAAGATGTTCATCTACAGTGAAAAAAAATCACTTCAGAAGTATAATTTATCTACTACTTTTACTCTGGTATAGAAGTTTTGTTGATGTTTCAGCATAATGTATTAAATAGTGCAGTAGTAAGGCCTGAGTGTCTCGTGAATTACCACTGTGCATGTTGTATCAAATTTTTAAATACATCAAAAAATTTATTTCTGATTGTCATTATGTTTTGTATAGTAAATCTTTTCATGTTATAATTAGTGTGACTTATTGATGATTTTTCACATAAAATTATAAAAGTTTAAATTACCAGCCACAACAGTCATCTGCAATGTTGTCAAGGTCAGGCATGTGCTTGCAGTGCTGCCTCCACTTGTGCTAAAAGTACCTCTTGCCTCATCTTGGTCAACTTTGTACTGGAAGAGTCAGTGTTCAGAAATCACTCTCCACACAATCTGATGTAGTGATTCAAGATTATCTGATAGGTCCTCTAAAACTTTCTAAAACCTACTCAGTTTCCTTTGTAGAAAACTCACAAGAATGTATTGTCATTGGTGTGGTTGGAAGATGGCTGACTGTGGCAAAAAATTGTTGCACACTGCCACTTTGGACCCCACCCAGGCTCTTCAGGCAGCCTTGATATACTGTAGGAGTGCAAAACTCAGAGCGTAAATTGATGTTAAGTTTCTCATCTTGCCTCTCATTTGCCAATCTTATATGCACTCATCCTGCATTTTACATGGTGTTAGCTGAAAATCCCATACTTTTGCTTAAAAATACTTTCTGTGAACACTGTTCATCATGTT
The DNA here is from genome assembly GCA_038088735.1 of Panulirus argus. Classification (NCBI taxonomy): domain Eukaryota; kingdom Metazoa; phylum Arthropoda; class Malacostraca; order Decapoda; family Palinuridae; genus Panulirus; species Panulirus argus. The sequence goes on from JAYMFT010396506.1 coordinate 6,029, forward strand.
TTTCTTCTTAATTCCTTTCAGATGATGCTAAGACTTTGGCAAGTATGCGGCAACTTTTGGGCTGTTTAGAAGTGTTAGGAGAAAGGATAGCACAACTAGTGACATGGCCTAGTCACTCTCATCGTCTCCTGCAAGCTCTTTCCTTTGCCCTTACCCAAGATACAACAGACCCAGACCTTTTGTTAGAGAGAACTAGTTCTGAAGGTGAGTAACGACCTTTGTAATCCTTTTCCCACAGTTATATAGGATTTAGCGTTATTACCTATATTGTAATTTAAACTTGTTTGCTGTTGCCCCTATCCAAAACCAGGCCTTACAGATCCCACACTGGTTTCCTCTGATCGCTGGATCAGTGCTTTTAATATGATGCCCCATGTATACCACATTAATCGATTTCACTATATCTTATGCTCACCTGACACCCTCCTGCATGTTCAGACCCTGAACACCCAAAATTTAATCACTTCATCCTTCCATATCCAGTTTGTTCTTCCCCTTTTCACTGTCCCCTCCACTTCTGATGAAATATACCCTCTTTGTCAACTTCTCCTCACTCATGCTATCCATATGTCCAAATCATTTCAGCATCCCCTTTTCAGCTCCCTGAACCATACTCTTCTCATTACACTTTTCTTTCTCCCTATCATTTTTAACTTAATCATCCTTCCTCATACCATGTGTTTTCCTTAAGCATATTATTTCCAACACATTCACCCTCCTCTGTACTTTCACATCTAGAACCCATGCCTTCCATCCATATAAAAACCAGAACTGATATAGCATCAGACATAACCATCTTTTCCCTAAAAGATAATGACCTCTCTTCCCACACACTCCTCAGTGCACCCATGACCTTAGCCCCCTCATCAAAGATGGCTACTAGCAGTAAGAGCTTTCTGACATGATATAGCAAGAATCATAGTATTGTTCCAGCAATCTCTATTACTATTGGTAACATTTTTTAAGTGCATCGCACTCTACAGCTAGAGAATGGATGTGAGTAAATGTGGCCTTTCTTCGTCTGTTCCTGGCGCTACCTCACTAATGCAGGAAACAGTGATCAAGTATGAATAAAAATTCTCTATTTCAGTTTGAAATAAGTCATATGTCAAACAGTTCAAAGTTATAGATGAAGGAGTAATGAACAAGCTCAGAAAGAAAGAACAAATTAATTCATATATGAGAGATTACTCTGCAGGAGAAAATATATTATGGAAAGAAACCTTCGTGTGTTAGCATGAAGCTTATTAGATAATAGAGATTTGACTGATAAGAATAAAAAAAGCTTGAGAGTTAACTTGGAACTATATAGATGATGATTCGATTAGTAAGAGAAAGCTTGAGAGTTAGATTGAAACAAAAGTTAAAGGATATTTAGATTAGAAAATTAGTAAAGCATATACGTCAGTCAACAGTAAATAAGGAATTTCAGTCAGTATTAAACTTTTAAATGAATTAGAAAGAAGTGTGTCTTGGAAGATGACTAAAAAGGAACTGGCAGGTATAAGTAATACAGTTATTGATGCTTTATAAGTTTCCAGAAGAGATAATGAAATTACTAAATGGGTAAAATGTTATGGATATGGTAGTAAATTGAAAACTGAGGATGTCATAAGCAAAATGGTTAATGGAAACTGTTTTAAGAAAATATTATGAATTCAAGGTCAATTGCACGTGTAGAACAGAAGGCAAATATGCCAGCCAAAATATTTATGTGCAAAGGCATACTCTGTGCATTGCTATTACAAAAACCTGGGAATTGTCTTCCAAGCATATGTAAGAAATGAAAAAATTTGGTCTGTGAACAAAGAAAACATGACTTATTTAGAGGAAATACATGAAGACAATGGATATTTATGGCACTGACTCATGCACACAGAGAAAAAGTTAGACAAGGTTTAAGCTTCAGGCAATGAAAAAGGGTATGAAGAAACTGATGTAGAGGAAGAATGATTAAGTGATATATAATGATATAAAGGAGAATTATGGAAAAAAAATTTATGAGTCAGATGAAAGCCAGAACAGTATACAGATCAAGGTGATGGAAACGTAAGAAATAAAATCACAGGAATGAATTTCAAGGATTGCAGGAAACAAACAAACAAAGAAAACAGTGAATAGGATGAAAGGCAGTAAAACATGCTGATATTGTTTAAGAGGCAGGTGCATTATTACTGACAAATGTGATTATAATTACCCCACAATATGTATGAAAACACTCCTTTTTAGATTTTTTTGATGCTAAAATAAGTAATAATAAAGAAAAATTATAATGTGAACACGCAGAGACCTAATGTATACATGACAAATTTCATAGACAGTATGCAAATCTGGAGATGAAAGTAGGTCAATCACCCACAAAGCCTAGCCCAAAAGGCATTTGCTTTTACTCTGTGAACAATCAGGGGTGTAAGAAAGAGGATAAGAGTAGACTTAAACACCCAGCAGCAGTGGAATATGATGAAAATTCAAATATTCAAGATCCACTTTAGGAAAAATATAGAAACAAAGAAAATGCAGACTGGAAAGGAAATGGTAATTACCATAGATATATTGACAGATGTACTGAAAGATTTAAACAGAGATGGAGACCATTTAATGAATGTCAGAGAAGAAAATACTAGAACATATGCTACCCAGAAGACAGTCTGAGAAACAGTGAAGTCAGTAGAAATGCCAAGCAAAAATGAAATCAAGAAAGGTGAAAATATGATTATAGAAAATACAAATTGCAATCTACCCTAAAAAAAGAATGGTATGACCATTATTGGCAAGAACATAAAACACAGGAGAAATCAAAACAGGTGAAAAAGATGAAATGAGAACTTGAACAGTTATCGCTCAGATTATGATTACTACAGCACAAAATATGGAAAGGCAATCCATCCATCCATATTTATAGCTGGTCAGCAGCCAATGACTAGAGAGGTTTATAACCAGTACTACCCACCTGGGTATCGTTGCTGACTGTTGCGTAGTGAGCCATCACTTCAGTGGTTGTCAAGTTGCACTCCTTTGACCCAAGTGGCTGTATTTTCTTTCTGCCTCATCCACACATGGAATATTGGTATTCTGTCCACAGACTTACAGTCTCTCCTTGTCGCACATAACACTTGACAACACTTAACTCACACAGCTCATTCTTCATAAATTCTAAATTTTCCTATGATGAGCACAATATGTTAGCCTTCCCTTTTGGCAAAATTTTAGGAGCAGTCGATAGAAGTGGTACATAGGAACATTTAGATAGGAATATTAGGTAGAAACATTAGGTAGAAGTAGTCAGCAGGAACATTAGGTAGGAGCCTCAGCAAACTCTGCACTAGAGTTACCCTCTGCCAGTGGCCTGTTAAAGATGGGGCACTTAAAGGATAAGAAGCAGCACTGGAGATCACTTGTTATGGAGACTCTATTGCTATGGTCTCCCCCTTGAGGGAGTGCCAGGTGGGAGTGGACATCGGAGATGGAAATATGAAAAGTCCTAGGAGAAATGGGAATAGAGCAATGTTCAGATCACACATGATTGAGAAAAGAAACAAACAACTACCCACAGGGAATTGTATACTATAAAGGAAGACATAATTTAACCAAAAACCAGTTGAGGACTATTTAATGAAGATCAAACAAGAAAATACTGGAACAAACATGGTCTAGAAATGAAATGGAGAAATACTGAAAATAAATCAGATGCCACACGGAAATGTTGTGCTGAAATGTTATCCAAAAAAACATACCACCATTTGCCAAAAAAGTAGAATGGTTTGATGTGTGAACAGATATTGGAAGGAACATGAAACACACAGGACAATTCAAAACAGGCAAAAAAGATGGAATGAGAACTCAAACAAATACTGCCCAGATTATGACTGTGGAAATCCAGTAGACCAGAGGAATTCTTTTTTGTTAGAGAACCAAATAAGGAAAGACCTACCAGAAATGGAAACAGAGCAATGTTCAAATCACATATGGCTAGAATAAAGACCACCTCTAGAAACAGTCAAACTAAATGCACACAAGAAGTTACAGAATTGAAGAACACAATAACCAAAAACCAACTGAGGACTCTGAAAGATTAGAGAACCAAATATGGAAATTCCTAGCAAGAAGAAAGAACCAAATATGGAAATTCCAAGCAGAAATGGATATAGAATGACAATAAACTCATACTTAATGGAGATAAAGAACACCTCATATAAAAACAGAAACAAAGTAACTACACACAAGAAATTAAACAGTCTGAAGGAAGACATGATAACCAAAGAAACTAAGAATCCTTGGAGGATGATATGTATAAACATACAAGGTCAAATCTTTAGAATCAAAGTGAATTACATACATCACTGAATACACAAAGAATAACAGGACAGTCCTAATTAATATGTCAGAAACTTGGGTTACTGAAAAATTGAAAGATGAAGCAATCTTAGAACAATATGAAATCTTCAGAGCAGATAAAACCAAATTAAAACATGGCAGTGTAGCAATATACTGTATATCCTAATAGATTAGAAGGAAAACAACTAACAAAGATGAATCACAACAATAAATTTGAACTAATTATAGTGACCATTCCAGCTATAAACATGTCATACAGACCACCAAAATCAAATCTAAAAGACTGAAATATTTTAAACAAAGCCTGAAGAAATGTTGAAGGGATTATACAAATCTGATCAAATGATCATAGGAGCAGTTGACTTTAACTTCTGTTTTATTAAATGGCAGAGAAGAGGTGTAATGGATCATCAGATGAAGGAGAAGAACTCCTAAGACTGATTTATGTAAATCATTTAACCATGTGCAGGTAAACCACAGAGTTGCAAGAGGGAACAGTACGATAAATCTTATCTTTACAAATGTCTTGTCACTTTTCAGATATAGAGGTAATTAATACAAGTATGTTAGATCTTAATATCATAGAAATCACAGCAACATATAAAGTGGAAATGAATGAATGTGAATGTTATACATCAAAAGTGGACGACAGTGGATTGAGTGATATAGATTTCCGCCATGATAAATCAGACTGGAAAGACACCTTGAAGGGATTCTAAACACACATTGGAATGAGGTCTTCAGAGACAGTATACTTTGAGAGGCTAGGCCAGATAATCATTTGAGCACATACCATAGGCACAGGAAACAAGAACAAAATGGAAAATACTGTGGGACAGAAAATGTTGATAAATAGAAGAAAAGCATGGAAAAAGAAGAAAAGGATAGCGACAGAAGTAAGAATTAAGGAGTTAGATGAGAAAACAAAAAACACAGATGCATAGATAATGAAATCCCAATGAAGAGAATAGAAAAGGAATGAAGATAGAAAGATATTATTCACATACACGAACAAATTGAAAACAAGGGGACAGAGGTTAGACACTTTACAACAGGAGATGTAAATAAAAATTACCCAAAGGAAATGTGTCACATGCTGATTGAGCAATTAAAATCAGTATTCAGCTCAAGATGGAGGGAGAAATTGAACAATGAAGTGTTTACCTAATAGGATTAGAATTCACTCATGGATATTGAAATATCGGAATATGATATTATCAGTTTGATGGATCATCTTAGAGAAAATTTGGCTCTAGGACTAGACAGAATCCCGAATCCCATCCATATGCTTTTAAAAGACAGAAACAGCACTTGCAAAGCCAGTGATGTTATTTTTGAGGCAAATCCTTGATAAAAGCAAAATTTTAGACATTATCAAATTGGCATATGTAATACTGATACACAGAGAAAGATCCAAGCTAATACTAAACACTACAGACCAGTTAGCTTGACTACATATGTAATAAAAATCTCTGAAAGAGAAAAAAGGACATGTATTAAACCATCTAATTAAGAACAACTACATAAATGAATACCAATATGGATTTGTGCCAAGAAACAGAATGCAGACCTAGTTATTAGCACATTACAATAAGATATCTGAAAGTTTAGTCCAAGTAGAAAGAATTGATACTGTTTTTCTTCTTGAGTATGGAAAAGAATTTGACAAAATAAAGCACAGGATTTTGCTAGTAGCAAAAGATAACATTAAAGGTAAGATTAGCTAAACATAAGTTAAAGGGTAAGGCAGGAAGATGGAGTAAAGATTTTCTAACTGACAAAAAGTTCAAAGTGGCTGCAAATTAGAACCATGTCTTGGAGAAAGATGTCCTATCTAGGGTAGCACTGGGGACGGTGTTATCCGCAATACCTTGTTTGGTAATGATATCAGACATTGACAACGAAGTAAAGTATAATACGGAGCTTTGCTGATGACTTGAGTAAGCAAAAGGATTGGATCAGAAACTATTCAAAAAGGGGATGCAAATAGACTTAGAGACAATTTCCAGAGGGGTAGAAGTGAACCTGATGGAATTTAATGAGGATAAATTTGAGCAAATAAGTTATGGAACAAGGAAGAATACACATAATGATATCAAATAAAGGCCCAACAGAAAGATGTTAGAAAGTGGAATAAATGTAGAGGATTTGAAAGTCATTAGAAATGAGAAACTAGATTTCAGAGAGCATACTGGGAAGGTATTAAGTAATGATTACTATGATTATGAGAATGTTCTTCACAGGAGATGCAAACCCTTTGATGAGAATGTTTAATGTACATATAACAAGCAAAATTGAATACTACCATGTTCAGTGGTCCCAACAAAGCAATAGTTGTAAACATCTTAGAGAGAATTCAAAAGCACTACATGAGCAGAATCGAGGGGATGAAATGAATGGACAATCATTAAAAGCTGAAAGAACTGCAACTATAAAGAAAAGAATGATATATATGATAATCCCCACATGACAACATATTAAAGGTAAAGAAGAAAATGTTTTAGATCTGAACAGATTTCAACAAGGAAGATAGAAAATTATTAAATCTTCAAAATTACCATGAAACATATGGAAAAGTAATCAGACTAAAACACATGACAGCCTAATCAGGAAGCTAGAACAATTATTCAGTGTATTGCTAGGAATAACTACAAACATATTTAAAAGGATGCTTGACATTTGGTTGAAATCAGTCCCAGATGAACCAAGAATAGATTATTTAAGTAGTAGAGTTGGCACCTGAGAAAAACAGTCTTGTTCATCAAACAAAATGTGCAGTGAGCGCTTCAGGCTTGGCTTCGCCGTGCCAGTATGGCTAGATACCATTTAGATACAAAAGTAAACATTCTCTCTCTCTCTCTCATGAAAGATATGCTTACTATGAAAGCAGGTTTTCCATGGCAAGTCTGAAAACTGAATAGCTTTGTTTGCATGTACCTAGATATATGGCTTGACGGTATGGGGTATGGTGTGATGTTTGCTGAATTCTACCAGCAACAGCCAAACTGTTAATCCACTTGCATGGATTATTTACAATTATTTTCTTGCCATGATATTTTTGTCCAATTTGCTTTTCTTTGGAAGGACTGATATAATAATCATAACCACAACTACTGTAAGGAAGAAAGGATGTAATCATATTTCATATTGATTTTTCTTTTGAGTGGAGAAATAGAAATGTTATTAAAACTGTAGTACAAATTATATACTAATACCTTTCAGATCCATTTGAAGTCCTAACTGTTAAGCCATCATTGGGAAGGAGCTTTAGATACTTCCAAGATGTTCGGATTTTGGAAGCTCTGACAACTGTCTGTCAAGTGATGGGGTACCATGGTAGCATAATGGTATTGACAGACCTGTGCATAGACCTTATGCAACAAACAACTCATCATCAAAAAGAAATGCTTATTATGCTCACCCTTATCATCCAAGGTTAGAAATCGTTCTGAAACAAATGTCCTGTTTTCACTCTAGGATTAATGAAGTGTAAACATTTTAGATTTATGGTTGCAATTTCTTTGTATGGAAGATGTTCAAATATATGAAATGATATCAGACATAGGAAAAGTTAGTTGGGGTTCAAGTTTGAAGGAGGAAAATTTGGAGGAAGTGAATTGTTCTAGACACTTGGGAGAGGATATAGCAGCGAATAGAGCCGTGGGAACTGCAGTTACCCATAGGGTGGATGAGGGGGGGTGAAGGTCCAGGGAATGTTTGCGTGAAAAGAGAGATCATTATCTGGAAGGTGAAAGATGAGCATGTATGAAGGCACAGTATTCCCAATGGTTTTGTTTGGATGCAAAATGTGGGCTCTCAATGAAAATGTATAGAAGAGTGTGAAATTGTTAGTAATGAAATTTTTGAGGACAGTATGTGGTGTGAAGAGGGTTGATTGAAAATTGACGGTAAAAGAATTGTGTGGTGATAAGAAAAGTATGGTTTAGAGAGCTAAAGAGGTGTTCTGAAATGGCTTAGACATATGGAGAATATGAATGAGAAGTTGCCTAAGAAGGTATATGTGTTAAGAGTGGAGGCGACAAGGAAAAGAGATAGACAGAATTGAGTTAGACAGAATTGAAGTTGGAAGGTTAGAGTGAATAAGGTTTTGAGTGCCTTAGGTCTGAACCTGCAGAAGGGTGCAAGGTGTGGATGGATTAGTTACCAAGTTGTGTTATAAATTGAAAGTGTTCCCTTGAAAGTGTTTAGCTATCTTGCCATAATTGCTTGCATGAGTGTAAATACTCTGGTGCTATGCAAAAAATAGGTATTTTCTTTAGCACCAACAAGAGGCAGCTGACTAGCCACATGATGCCTCACATATCACTCAGGCTAGTTTTGCACCTGTCAACCACTGACTGCTTTGAAGACATTTTCCACAAACCAGTTTGTGCAGAGCATTCTTTCTTGCTTACCACACAGCCATGATGTATACCATTTTGTTCTTGCTTTATTCCTGTGTTGTGAGTAATAACTGTTATGGTGTAATATTTTAGTGACATAGTTATTTGACTTCTTTGCAATGTAAATAATGAGTGATTATAGTAATGTGGATGAGCCTGCTCCTTTAGGTAGCTAGAAGAGAGTGAAGTGTGAGGCTTATTGGAAGAAAACCATTGCAAAAGCCAAATGCCTCACAGGAAGATGATGAATTTTTTTTATTACAGAAGTTTCATGATTGTGAATAGGCTAATCTAGTATTATAAAAGCAATGATATTTTAAGTTAAAGACTTTTACGGCACAAGACATTGATTAATGATTATTATGATGGTGAAAAATTTGTTATTTGATTAGTGATAACTGTAATTGAAAATGAATGTTTTATTTTTTTCATACTTTACCACCATTTCCCTTGTTAGCAAGGTAGCACCAGGAACAGACAAGGAAAAGCCACATCTGTTCACATCCATTCTTTAGCTGTCATGTGTAATGTACCAAATCTGCAGCTCCCTATCCTCAACTGGGCCCCACACACCTTTCCATGGTTTACCCCAGATGCTTTACATGCCCTAGATCAGTCCATTGACAGTACATTGACCCCTGTATAGTACATTGTTCCAATTCACTCTATCCAATAGATGCCTTTCACCCTTGTATATGTTCAGGCCCCAATTGCTCAAAAGTTTTTCACTACATCCTTCTGTCTCCAGTTTACTCCCCCTATTCACCATGTTCCCTCCACTTCTGACACATATATCCTCTTTGTCAACGTTTCCTCACCCATTTTCTTCATATATCCAAACCATTTTAGCACACCCTCTTCAGCTCTCTCTACTGTACTCTTTTTATTATGACACCGCTCTCTTACCCTTTCATTACTACTTGATCAAACCACCTCACACCACATATTGTCCTCAGACATTTCATTTCCAGTACACCCATCCTCTTCTGTGCAGCTTTATCTATAGTCCATGCCTCAAATCAGTATGATATTGTTGGGATTACTATACCCTCAAACAACCACTTTTGCCCTCCCAGATGCTGATCTCTCTTTCTACACATTCTTCAGCACTTCTAGAACCTTTGCCCCTTCACCCACCCTGTGACTCACTTTCACTTTCATGGTTGCATTCGCTGCCGTGTCCACTCCCAGGTATCTAAAATATTTCACTTCCTTCAAGTTTTCTCCATTCAGACTCACACCCCAACTAACCTGTTCCTCAACCCTGCTAAACCAAATAACCTTGCTTTATTCACATTTACCCTCAACTTCTTCCTTTCATATGCTCTTACAAATTCAGTCACCAACATCTGCAGTTTCTCACTCAGAACTACCACAAGTGCTGTATCATAAGCAAACAAATTACTCACTTCCTAGGCCCTTTCATCCCTTACAGACTGCATACTCACCCCTCTCTCCAAGACTCTCGCATTTACATCTCTCACCACCCTGTACATAAACAGATTAATAATCCTGGTGACATCACACAACCCTGCAACAGACCAAACTTCACTTGGAACCATTCACTCTCCTCTCTTCTTATTTATGCACCTTCCTTTACACCCTTGTTAAAAACTTCTCCCCTGCTTCTAGCACCTTTCCTCCCACACTATAGTATGTAGTAGCTTTATTTGATATTGTTGTCTCTTTATCTGTATTGATATTGAACGTTTCTTTTTTTGTAGGAAGAGATCAAAGAAAATTGAAAGAGGAAGACAGAAGTAACATTCCACCTGAAGAGAGTGAACAAGTGGTGCAGAATGTGCTGGATATTATCATATGTCAAGAAGTTTTTAGTGCACAAGTCTGTATTGTCACTCAAGATTCTACCAATAACACTGAAGATTTTCTTATGTCTGTAGTTCCAGTGGAAAATCAGAAAAATATTTCTATTGACTTAGTGAAAAGTAATGTAGTGCTTGTTGCTAATACTCTGAGGCTGATCAGTGCATGTGCTCGAATGATGGCAACCGATTTTAAGATGTTTCTTAGTAAAGTTCTGTGTTCAGTTATGGAAAAAGCTGGAGAGTCTAACGTGTTAGTTGGTCATACTGCCAGGACCACTTTAATGGAAATTGCAGAATCTTGTGACTATAAAAGTGTTGGTGAATTGATAGAAAAAAGTGTCCCTCAGTTTTGGTATCCTCTATCTATGAGATTGAAAAGATTACCTCAATATCCCACAGCACCATTAGTTCTTCAAGTTTCTCTTGAATATACCAACATTGATGTTTTGGCTTTCACAGAGGAATTGGTAGAAGATGTACTGGCATGCCTTGATACATATCACAATGACCAAGCTTTGCCTTTGTTAAGAGTTTTACTGGTATATGTCACTGCAGTTATCAGGTATGAGTCAGAAACTAAAGTGTCAGAAGAGGTTACTAATGTAGGTAATGATAACGGTGAATGTTTAGATGACAGGGATGATGTAGGAAAAAGTGAAATAGGACAGGAAGGTGCATTTGATTATGATGCATTGTATAATGATCATGGACAGATTGCTCGGTTTTTAATGAACTACCACAAAAATAACACAAATGTCAAACAAGGACTTGAAGGGGGTGATTTAATGGAACCTGAGGAAGCCAGTGGTAAAGAAAATTCCCAGAAACCTATGAATCAGCAAGACACTGATGATACAGTGGATGACATCATTGAGAAAAGTGAAGAGAAGAAAGAGATACCTAAATACATTGAACTTGTTGTTAATATCCTAGAAAGATGCTCCCATTTGTTATATTCTCATGACAGAAAGATTAAACTGTTAATTATGGAGATAGTTAAAGCAGGTTGTGAAGCCTTAGCTCATTGGGAAGATCAAAGACTACCAGTACTGCACAAGTTATGGAAGCCATTAACTCTGAGGTTGAAGGATTCTGATTTTGTGGTAATGATCCGTTCCTTGGAGGTACTGTCAACAATGCTTGTTACCAGTGGTGAGTTTCTTCGTCATCGCACTTTAAGTCAGGTTTTCCCACCTCTCTTGACCTTTCTCAAGAATCAAAGTCATACAAGCTTGGGGAAAACAAAGAGGAGTGGATACTTCATGACAACTGCATATCGTGCTCAAAGCGTAATACTTAGGAAATTTACAAGTTTAGTTCCATCATTAGTGCTGGGTGTAGTGGAAATGGCAGAACTTGTGAATGTGCTGATGCTGTACTTGGACACAAGACAACCAATTGAGCTCTGCAGTGATGGAATCACCCTTGTGAAGCAGATAGCAAAAAGTCATCCACATCACATATGGTTGGCACTGGCACATCAGCAACCATCTGTAAGAATAATTGCGCCTACACCTGACTTGGCATCAATCAAGGTATGTCATTTGATATTTATCTTCCTTTAGTCAAGTTTATTTTTTACAATTAAAACTTTGTAGATTATTTTGAGTTTTCTCCCAGCCACCTGTGTAAATCATTTGTTTATATGTTTTATAAAAAAGTAATTAGACTTCAATATCTGTAAGAAAAATGCAGTAAGTTTAGCTTTATGGCTAAAATATCATGGAAAGGCTGTGCATACCTTATCCTCTTGTGAATGCAGGAGAGAGAAAATTGTTGTAAATAGATGAAAATAGGCTGATTATGTATTTGATGAACATGATTATTAGTTATTATCTTCTAACCCCAACAGATCACTGGAGCTGATTGTAGTGAACTACCACTAGAAGTTGTGGATTTATACAGACAACTGTCCTAGTTTAACAATTTGATGCTATGGTTGTTATAAAACTGTATGTTATTCTATTCTAATGTTTCATAGATAGATATCTGCACTTTGTTTTAAAGTGAACCTTGCAGACCAGTCCTGTTAGACCTGTCTTCCATAAATATAATAGACTACAGAACACAGTGTCTGAACTTCCTACAGAGTGATCATCTCATCAACTGCCAGCCATTAACATCCCACAAATTGCATACCAAGTTAACATGAATGTACAATTTCATTACACACTAGCATAACTTAAACCACCCTCACAGCAGTACCTTACCCCTGCTGATCTGTGATACACAAAAGTGTGGCTGACCATAAGGTTTAGAGATCACAGTTACCCTCCAACACTGAGATATTGTAGAGAAAGCACTTGTACACTAATTTTCTAATTCATAAGTGAAAGTAAAAGATCCTGTATGGAATTTTTTTTTAACATACATAAAAACATATATTTTCTTTTAAAAACCACAGTAAACATGGTTTTCATTAGTTTTTTTTTTCCTAACTTTAGCTTCCGGTTTAATTTACCATGGTTATTTACTCTTGATAATCTTGTATTTTTCAAGATACAAATCTCATCATCAGCCAGTGTGTTATAACACAGTACAAAATATGAGGGCTCTAGTAGTAGTAGTACCGGCCCCTCCCACGACTCTCCCCTCTCTGTAAGACCTTCCTCTTTTTCTATTCACTATACCAACATTCGTGGTCTCTCTAGTAACCTCGCCTCAGTTGAACA